>CM049815.1:2636224-2639049 GCA_027422405.1 Ptychobarbus kaznakovi
CACTTCTGGAAAAAAACACTGGAACTCAGTGGATTTTTAATCATATATGTATGGTACAGACTAAAGTATTAATCGATTTATATTTAGAAGGTATTCATATTTTTATTTTTTTAAGACAGGAACAAACAATTAGACACTTATAATATATATCAATAATATATTTTTTAGCATATATATAGTTCAGAAAAATGTAAAGTATTTCTTATATTTATTTATAATTAAACATAAGACAAATAATTGAACTATAATGTAAAAATGTAAATACAAAAAATAAATAATTAATTAAAAACTAATAATAATAATAATAAATTGACAGATTTTTGTATTTATAATGTTTAACATTTGGACCATATTTAATAATTAAATATTTAATATTTGGACCACTCAGATTCCCAGTGGGCGGAGCTACAAAGCACAAAGCCACAGTAATGGATGCATGAGCCTCCCGTCTACACCGATAGATATAAATGCTACAAAAACTACAAACTGTGATTTATTTGATCCATGAAAGTAATATTCATATCAGACAACTCAATACTTCTGCACTTCATAAGGCGAAACGAACTCCACAATACAGCTGCCTATATGAGCAACACAAATCCCTTCAGAAAACAGCTAGTAATTGAATCACGGCACCACATACACGCACGCACGCACGCACGCACGCACGCACGCACGCACGCACGCACACACACACACACACACACACATGTTGGTTTTTATGGTTTACGGGGACTTTCCATAGGCGTAATGGTTTTTATACTGTACAAACCGTATGTGCTATTGCCCTACACCTACCCTACACCTAAACTTAGCCCTCACAGGAGACGGTGCATTTCTATTTTCCCTCAAAAAAACTCACTCTGTATGATTTATAAGCGTTTTAAATTATGGGGACACTGAAAATGTCCTCATAAATCACCTTCTCCTTGTAATACCTATGTCATACCCATGTCATTATACAAATTTGTGTCCTCATAAACCACATAAACATGCCCACACACACACACACGCACACACACACACACACACACACACACGAGTGTGTTAGCTTGACCTTCGGCTCTCAGCTGAATACATTTAGATATCTGCGGAGATAAACAAAGGGAACGATGGCCATCCATCACTTTCAAAACCCGTCGCGCTAAACTCAAACAACACTGGCCTCAGCTACGAATGACTAGCACGTCTCTCCGCCGACTATTTAGAGAACAAGAGAGCAGTGATTTACAGCGTACAGGCCTCTCAGCTTATTAGCTCGACCGCGTATTAAGATTCAGACGCTAATAGAGTTTGTGCAACGTACGCACTTCGTGCTCAAGCTAAAGATGAGAGAAAGCCAAAATAAAAACTATTCGAAAAAAGAAAATGGTTTCATTAACTGTGATTTATTACAGATAAGAACAAAAAACTAATATAAAAATACTTATACTAATACTTATATATAAAAAAACTAATTTAAAATAATTTAAATGAGAAATGTTAAAATAATATACAAAACAATATAATTTGTTTCTTATTTACTATATGATTAAAGTGTTGAATAACAACATACAAAAAATTGTAAAGGTTATAAAGATTGATTATACAGATTAATTAGCTGATTACATGACATTTTTAATTTTATATACATTTTTGTACATATTTTCATTTAAAAAATATATTAATAAAAAATATATATATTGTACGATCAAACTTTACAATAAGATATCATGTTAACATTAATGTATTATTTAGAAAACAATGAATTAATGTTGATGTTAATAAATAATACAATATGCATTGCTTGTTCATGTCAGCTCACACTGCAATAACTAATGTTAACAAATACAACATTTCATGTTAAATATGTATTAGTAAATGTTACATTAACCAAGACTACTAAATGCTTATGCATAGTTAATGTTAACTAAAGTAGTTAATACATATTAACAAATTAAACCTTACTGTAAAGTGCTATCAAATTTTACACAATTATTTTTCTTTATTGGTGAAGGAAGATGAATTAAGTCAATTTCGTAAAATAAAACCTAAAGCACCTTCGTGAAATCATCCTCCACAAAAACTCCAGAAGGACTTAATCTCTCACAATTTCCCCAAAGCGCGAGACACTAGAGAAGTGTTAGAGCCGTTCAATTACAGGCCACGCTCCTAGTCAGCACATTTCATCCAGCGCTCATCTCCGGTTCGTTTAGTCGACTGCAATCCACCCGCGCAGGCTACACCCCTCTGTTTGCCGACATTATCGACACAATCACGCAGGAGGAATATAACACACAATTCATCTCTTCATTCATTCGGCCCATCCCATCCCCGACGGCCAGATAAAACACCCGTGTATGTGTCGCAACAAGCTCAGGATACGGAGGATGTAATGGAGCTAATAAAAGCAGATCGCGAGGCAATATTAGGCGCGGTAATCTCGGGATTTCATTCCCTGCGAATCCCTGCTTGCGTGAGTTTGGCTTCATGCCTCATTTATGACCAAAATGGGACGAAAACCTCAAAACGCTCAAAACAAAAGGTGCCTTTAGGAAAACAAACAAATAAGATGAACGGCTCCGTCCTGGACTCGCAATATCAGACTCATTGGCAGGTCTTCGGATTTTTCCCCCAAAGGCGGTTGGACTTTTAAAATGGATTACTTCTGCATGTCGATTTGTTTATCTCAATATATCTGACTTTCCAATTATGTTTTCAATGGCAGGAGGCTTTTGGCGATGTTAAATGTGAAGGCACAAAGAAAGTACCACAAAAACACTATGTTGGCAATCGTAAACTTCCTCTGGTGGTGTCTCGATTTGTCAAATATTATAATACCATAT
>CM049815.1:2639149-2869149 GCA_027422405.1 Ptychobarbus kaznakovi
CAGAAACACTGAACATTATGAGTCTGATTGTTCACTTTTCTTTTTTTTCAGTGAGCCTTTGGAAGTAGTCAGGAAATGCATGGGGATAATTCTGGATCCTGTTACACTTCAACATTTTACACTATTAACACTATTAACATACTTTTATTAGTTAGTTCCTCAGCCCTTTGTGTCCTCTTTCAAATCAGTTGTTAGATTTACAGTTTAGTTCAAATATAGATGAGCAATAGAGGAGCTCCAGATACATTTGCTTTTTTCTTTTGATACCAGGAACATTTTGACATTTTCATGTGTGCCTTAAAGATCCTGTCACCATGTACTCTTTGTTTGAAGTTTGATACCCTTTCCCTTGATACTCTCTCCCTTTTCCATGTTAAAACTAGGTAAATATCTTTATTCAGTTTAATTCTCGATTAGTTTGTCAACACCGTCAATTGTGTGTCAACACCGTTAGTTATGTGTCAACACCGTAAGATGGAGGTTTTTCATTTTTTTTAAAAAAATGTATGTTTCTTTTGTTCAATTGAGTGTGTTCATACATTAAAACACCAACTTATCTACATTTATCAGTGTCTTGTGTGCACAAAACCATTGATTGTATATATTAAAAATGAAAAAAATTAGTAAACTAAATGAAGGTAATTTAAAATAGCTAATTCCAAAACAATATAAAATAATATTAAAAGTGTATACAATGCAATTAATTGTCACGGTTCATGGATCTGTGTGCTCATTCTGTGTTCGTCTATGTTGTGGACCCGCTCGTTGTGCTCGTCAGCGTTGCCTAGCACCTGACGAGGTAATCAGGATGGTTACAGGTGCAGCTCGTCTGCACTGCGTTTATCTGGCTGGCGTTTCTGTGATGCGTTGTCAGATCGTTGTTTCTCTGGTGGTTCGTTTATTCTCTGTGTCAGTCCTTCAGGTCCGGAGGCTGTTCTCGCCTGGTCGTTTCTGAAGATTCCCTGACGGGTCCGGACTGCATTCTCTTGCCGGGCTGCTCTGCCGGGTTTACTGCTCCTGCGCTGCCGCTGAGGTCCGCACCTGCACGGCCGATAGATCTACACCTGCACGGCCGGTGTTTTCTTATTTCCACTGTTTTTTGGAGTGTTCCAAATAAAGTTTCTGTTTTTCACTCGCTATTGGATCCCGAGCTTTCTGTACCGTGACAGAACGATCTGACCAAGATGGATCCAGCGAGTGCGTCAGAATTAAGAGACTTTTTAGCTCGCAGTAACTCACGCATGGATCACCAGGATGAACAGAGGGCAGTTTCTAATCGCGCTATCCAAGCCCTGGTCACTCAGGTTTCGGAGCTGACCACCCAGTTACAGCGTCTCCAGTCCGAGCCTGAACAGCGACCCACGGCGTCGAATCCACCTGCGCCCACTATCCCAGATCAGGCGGGTCGTGTCATCGAACCTCGCCTTCCACCTCCAGCCTTTTATTCTGGTGAGCCCCAGCAATGCCGCTCCTTTCTTGCCAAATGCTCGCTCTACATCTCTCTTCAGCCGTCGTCGTTTCCCACCGAGGAATCCAAGATAGCGTTCGTCATCACGCTACTCTCTGGACGGGCAGCTCTCTGGGGAACTACCGTTTGGGAGCAGAAACTTCCCTGCTGCGCCTCCTTTCAGTCTTTTTCGGAGGAGATCAGAAAGGTGTTTGATCGGGCGGCTTCGGGCAGAGAGGCGGCTCGTCTTCTGGCGGAGTTACGGCAGGGAGGACGGAGCGTCACTGATTTCTCCATTGAATTCCGCACTTTGGCGGCAGAGTGCCGGTGGAACTCAGAAGCGCAGTGGGATATGTTCTTTCATGGACTCGCTGATTACGTCAAGGACGAGATCTACGCACTGGAATTACCCACGTCACTGGATGGGTTAGTTAGTCTGGCTATTCGGGTGGATGCCAGATTACAGCAGAGAGGTCCGCGAGCACGTCGAGCTTCGGCGGTCAATAGGCTGGACCACCCGCCTATCCCCTACCGTGACGCAGATGTCGGTTTTGCCGAACCGGAACCCATGCAGATGGGCAGATCCCGTCTTTCCCTGGAGGAGAAGCGGAGGCGGCGCGACGAGGGCCTTTGCCTGTATTGCGGAGCGGCTGGGCACATCGCAGCACAGTGTCCCGTAAAAGCCAGAGCCCGTCAGTAGGTAAGGGGTTACTGACGGGTGGGATCACACTGGCTAAATCCTCTCTTGCAGCGACACTTCTCACTGTCAAATTGCAGTGGTCCTCAGTCACCTATGACTGTCAGGCTTTAGTTGACTCTGGTGCCGAGGGCAATTTTTTAGACTCTGATCTCGCTGACAGACTTAGACTTCCGGTGATTGCCCTTTCACAGCCCATTGCTGTTCATGCCCTTAATGGTCTGTCTCTTTCCTCCATCACTCACTCTACGGGTCCACTTAGACTCGTCACTTCGGGGAATCACATTGAGACTATTCAGTTTCTTTTGACTGACACACCCGTTACTCCAGTAGTCCTGGGGCATCCCTGGCTTGTGCTTCATAACCCTCACTTTAATTGGAGTCAGAGTTCCATTCTCTCTTGGAGTGAGGGTTGTCATGCCACTTGTTTGTTGTCTGCTTGTCCGTCTGTGTCTTGTTCTGTGTTTCAGGATGAGCATATGGATCTGTCTAACGTGCCCAGCGAGTACCGCGACCTGAAGGGAGTGTTCAGTAAGTCTCGGGCTGCTTCTCTACCTCCGCATCGTCCCTATGACTGTGCTATAGATTTATTACCAGGTACGTCTCCGCCCAAGGGCAAACTTTATTCGCTTTCCGCCCCGGAGAGGGAGGCCATGGAGAAATATATTTCTGATGATTTCTAGCAGCCAAGATCATTTGCCCTTCTTCTTCGCCGGCGGGAGCGGGGGTTTTTTTTCGTGAAAAAGAAGGATGGGTCCCTTCGTCCCTGCATCGACTATCGAGGGCTGAATAACATCACGGTGAAGAATACATATCCTTTGCCGTTGATGTCTTCTGCCTTCGAGCGTCTGCAGGGGGCCTTTTTTTTTCACGAAATTAGACCTTCGCAACGCATATCATTTGGTTCGCATAAGGGAGGGGGATGAATGGAAGACTGCTTTTAATACCCCCAGGGGGCACTTTGAATATCGCGTTCTTCCTTTGGGCTTTCCAACGCTCCCGCAGTCTTCCAGGCACTCGTTAATGACGTGTTGAGAGATATGCTAAATCAGTTCATTTATGTCTACCTGGATGACATACTGATATTTTCTCACTCTCTCCAGGAACATGTTCAGCACGTCAGGCGAGTGCTTCAGAGGCTGTTAGAGAATGGCTTTATGTCAGGCGGAGAAATGCGTTTTTCATGCACAGTCTGTCCCCTTTTTGGTTACATCGTCAGTCGAGGGAATGCGCATGGATCCGGACAGGGTTCAGGCTGTGGTTGATTGGCCAACTCCAGATTCCCGCAAGGCCCTGCAGAGGTTTCTGGGCTTTGCCAATTTTTACCGGCGTTTCATTCGCAGTTTCAGCCAGCTAGCCGCCCCTTTGACCGCCTTAACCTCCATCAAGACTCCGTTCAGGTGGTCTAGCGCAGCGGAAGCTGCGTTTGCCAAACTGAAGGGCTGCTTTGTTTCAGCTCCCATACTCATCGCCCCTGATCCTTCCCGCAGTTTGTGGTGGAGGTTGACGCGTCGGAGGTGGGGGTTGGTGCCGTTCTATCCCAGCGTTCTTCTTCGGACGACAAGGTGCACCCGTGCGCGTATTTTTCTCACCGTTTGTCTCCGCTGAACGCAATTATGATATTGGTAATAGAGAGCTGCTGGCAGTCAAGCTTGCCTTGGAGGAATGGCGTCATTGGTTAGAAGGTTCGGGGGTTCCTTTTATCGTCTGGACTGATCATAAGAATCTTGAGTACATCAAGTCCGCCAAACGTTTGAACTCTATGCAGGCCCGGTGGCTTTATTTTTCGGTCGTTTCGATTTTTCTATTTCTTATCGGCCAGGTTCCAAGAACATCAAGCCCGATGCACTGTCCCGTATTTTCGACCATTCTGATCGCCCGTCTTTTTCCGAGCCCATTGTGCCGCAGAAAATTTTGTTTCTGCGGTCACTTGGGAGATTGAGTCGAAGGTCCGCACGGCCTCGCAAGGGGTAACGCCTCCGTCCGGATGCCCACCGGGTCGTTTGTTTGTGCCAGAGACTTTACGGTCCGATGTCATTCGATGGAGTCATTGTTCCAAGGTGGCTTGTCATCCTGGGGTGAGTCGTACTACGTTTCTTATTAAACAACGGTTCTGGTGGTCGTCTATGGCTCGCGACATACGATGTTTTGTTTTGGCTTGCTCTGTTTGTGCCGTTTCTAAGACTTCTAATCGACCCTCTGCTGGACTCCTTCAGCCGCTGTCGGTTCCGTCGAGACCCTGGTCCCACATTTCGCTAGATTTCGTCACAGGTCTCCCAGCCTCAAGTGGGAACACGGTGGTTTTTGACCGTGGTGGACCGGTTCTCGAAGGCTGCCCATTTCATCCCTCTGCCTAAATTACCGTCTGCCAGAGAGACAGCGGTTGCTGTCATTGACCACGTTTTTCGCATTCATGGTCTCCCGACAGACGTGGTCTCTGACAGGGGTCCTCAGTTTGTCTCTAAATTTTGGAGTGAGTTTTGCCGGTTGCTAGGGGCGACTGTTAGTCTTTCTTCTGGGTACCATCCCCAGAGTAATGGTCAGACAGAGAGAGCCAACCAGGACTTAGAACGTATGTTGCGATGTGTGGTCTCTCAGAATCCGTCCTTTGAGCCAGCAGCTCTCATGGGTTGAGTACGCACATAACTCATTACCAGTATCTGGTACGGGCCTGTCTCCGTTTGAGGGTAGTTTAGGTACCAGCCACCAATTTTTTCCAGTCTGGAATCCGAAGTCGCGGTCCCCTCTGCCCACGCATTTGTCCAGAGGTGTCGACGCACCTGGAGCAGGGCCAGACAGACCCTCCTCCAGGTGGGGGCACGCACCAAGGCCAAGGCTGATCGCCACCGGTCAAGGCCTCCCGTCTATGTCGTCGGTCAAAAAGTGTGGCTTTCATCTAAGAACATTCCTCTCCGTACCGTTTGTAACAAGCTTGCTCCCAAATTCATTGGCCCGTTTACCGTCACCAAGATCATTAGTCCGGTGGCGGTCCGCCTCAAACTTCCTCCAGCGTACAAGAGGATTCATTCCGTTTTTCATGTTTCCAAATTAAAACCTGTTTTTCATGCCCCCATTAATCCGCAAACCCCGGTTCCTCCACCGCCGCGACTCGTAGATGGGGAACCGGTTTATTCGGTCAAGCGTATTCTGGACTCTAGGCGGAGGGGACGCGGATTCCAGTACTTGGTGGACTGGGAGGGTTACGGTCCTGAGGAGAGGAGTTGGGTGCCTGCTAGAGACATATTGGATCACTCTCTTATCGATGATTACAATCGTCAGGTAAGTTCATCTGGGAACGCCAGGAGGCGTCCTTAGGGGAAGGGGTACTGTCACGGTTCATGGATCTGTGTGCTCATTCTGTGTTCGTCTATGTTGTGGACCCGCTCGTTGTGCTTGTCAGCGTTGCCTAGCACCTGACGAGGTAATCAGGATGGTTACAGGTGCAGCTCGTCTGCACTGCGTTTATCTGGCTGGCGTTTCTGTGATGCGTTGTCAGATCGTTGTTTCTCTGGTGGTTCGTTTATTCTCTGTGTCAGTCCTTCAGGTCCGGAGGCTGTTCTCGCCTGGTCGTTTCTGAAGATTCCCTGACGGGTCCGGACTGCATTCTCTGCCCGGGCTGGAATCTCTGCTCTGCCGGGTTTACTGCTCCTGCGCTGCCGCTGAGGTCTGCACCTGCACGGCCGGTGTTTTCTTCATTTCCACTGTTTTTTGGAGTGTTCCAAATAAAGTTTCTGTTTTTCACTCGCTATTGGATCCCGAGCTTTCTGTACCGTGACATTAATCACTTAACCTTGCTAAGGCACACCATTTCTACACACTTAAAGACTTTACAGTGTTGTTGAATTGATCAAACACACAAAAAAACATATTTTCATGTGTCAGACGGAGTTGACAAATGTCAAGTTACTAAGTGAGCAAATGTACATTTTTTTAAAAAGTGGTTAAATAAAAAACCTGTTCCTTTTCATGGTATGATAGATGAGACCTGTGTTTATGAAGATATCCAGTTCAAATTAATGTAGTATCGATTTTTTGTTTGTCACTTTTCAAAAGTACTTTTATCCCTTATCTCAAGAAACAGTGATATATATATATAATATATATGAATAGTTTTGTTAATTAAAAGACCATAAAAAATACAGATTAGATACGAAAAAAATACAGTTAGATTAGCAACATAATGAGTCAACTTCTTTTGTATTTAACTGTAAATCCGTTTAAGTTTCTAGAAAAGTTCAGCCTATGTAGATTGTAGACATTCAGTCCACTATATTTACACTACACTGGGCAGAATTCTGAAAAATGTGTTTTTAAACAAACAGACAAGGAAGCAGAGGCCAAGAGGCCCAAAGGATCATCTTAAGAAATGTTCTGCTCTGTGAACAGGGCACATAATGCTGTCTCTGAATTATTAATTAGCAGACAACAAGGAGTCGAGTCACTGGGAATTATCTGAGGAAAGGTCGACTCAGGGTCTCCTCTCACCAGGAGCGAGACACCCGTTCTCTCTCTCTCTCTCTCTCTCTCTCTCTCTCTCTCTCTCTCTCTCTCTCTCTCTCTCTCTCTCTCTCTCTCTCTCTCTCTCTCTCTCGACTCGGGTCGCCAGCGTGAAGAATATCCCTCCTTCATCTTAAATGTTTAGCCAACGCTCCCAAAAGCCACTGGATTTTCAGTTGAATACGTAATGACCTCTCTAACATGGTGAACTGCAAGCATTCGAACCGCTCAACCTTCTCTGGGAATTCAGTGGATTACAAAGACCTGGAACTAATGCAGTGTTTGGGAAGTGAAACTCGCTTGCCAAGTTAGAAACTGCTCTCAATGTAGAGTGCTACTCTTTTTGTTTTTCTTTTTTACCTAGAAAACACTAGCTATTTGTATCTATAACAAAAGAATGATATTTAAGGGGAAAACAGCTTGGAATGGTGAAGTAGTTTAGCTACACAAGCTAACATATGCAGCTAACTATGTGCTATTTGAAACAATGCAGGGGAAAAACCTGAAAAGGGGAAAAACTACAAGCTAAAAAAAATTGTGCTATTAGAAAGAATGTTTCTCAAGAGAGAAACAAGGAAAAAATGTGTAATTGTTAGCTAAACTACAAGCGAACACAAGCAGCTAACTAAATATTATAAAAATGCTACTTAAGAAGAAACAATATGTTTTATTTAGCTAGTCCTACTCCCGAACACTGAAGTAAATATCAAACAAAGACTGTGAAAACATAATTATGGCTTTTCAACATCATTCCTTCAACCATATACCACAGGCTAAGTGCAAAATATCATGCTAGGCACTTTGCCATAGCACCTCCTTTATCTTTATCAAATCATCTTTCTCGCTCTCATGATGAAGTGCTGAGATCAGGTGAGGCTAGGCAGAATGTTCCGGCCCCTCACATCCAACATAAAACCTCACATCCATCAAAACGCGGCAGAAAAGGTGAAAATAATGCCCCGACCCCTTTCCATTAGCTAACAGAAGGCTATTTTGAAACTGCAGCTTACAAATACCTGTGTATGATATGGTTTTGATAACCCATGTGTGATAAACATTGCTTAAAATGCAGATAAATGCAGTTAATTGCTATTAATTATTAGTAAAAAAAAGTGGCACATTTTTGCCAATTAGTCCTATAAAGGGGTAGAACAGTTCACGTATTCATACCAAAAATGTTCAGAATGAGTATTTCGGGTCGGTACACATGTACAGGTACATCTAAAAAAAAATTAATATCACAAAAAAGGTCAATATTTTTTGTCACTCATTTCATAATAGTGAAACCATATATTATATAGATTCATTATACAGAGTGAAATATTTCAAGCCTTTATTTCTTGAATTTGATGATTATGGTCTTACAGATAATGAAAATTCAGTGTATCAGAAAATTTGAATATTACATAAGATCAATAAAAAAGTATATTTTAAACAGAAATGTCAGGCTTCTGAAAAGTATGTTAATTTATATGCACTCAATACTTGGTTGGGCCTCCTTTTGCATGAATTACTGCATCAATGTGGCGTGGCATGGAGGCAATTCAATTCAATTAAATTCAAGATTATTTGTATAGCGCTTTTTACGATACAATCTTTGCAAAGCAACTTCACAGGAAATTAAGTTTCCAAAATAGATTTATATATTGTAGAAACTCAATATAATTAACTTATGGCAAAATTTGGTTAATTCAGTATAATCGCTGATGGTTGGCTTCCTCTGAGGTCCTCCGAGGGGTTGTCATCATCTCTTCTCAATCAGTCTGTGGCACTGCTCAGGTGTAATGGAAGCCCAGGTTGCTTTGATAGCGGCCTTCAGGTCATCTGATTGTTGGGTCTTGTTCTGGTGTCTCATCTAGATTCTCTGGGGTTCAGGTCAGGTGAGTTTGCTGGTCAATCAAGCACAGTAACAGCATGATCATTGATCCAGTGTTGGTACCTTTGGCAGTGTGGGCAGGTGCCAAGTCCTGCTGAAAATGAAATCAGCATCTCCATAAAGCTTGTCAGCAGAAGGAAGCATGAAGTGCTTAAAATGTCCTGGTAGATGGCTGCATTGTCTGTGGACTTCAGAAAAACACAGTGGACCAACACCAGCAGATGACATAGCAGCCAAATAAACACCAGCAGATGACATGGAGCCCAAATCATAACTGACTGTGGAAACTTCACACTGGACTTCAAGCAACATGGATTCTGTGGCTCTCCACTCTTCCTCCAGACTCTGGGACCTTGATTTCCAAATGAAATGCAAAATTTACTTTCATCTGAAAAGAGGACTTTGGACCACTGAGCAACAGTCCAGTTCTTTTTCTCCTTAGCCCAGGTAAGATGCTTCTGACGATGTCTCTGTTTCAGAAGTGGCTTGGTAGCTCTTTTCCTGAAGATGTCTGAGCGTGGTGACTCTTGATGCACTGACTCCAGCTTCAGTTCAGTCCTTGTGAAGCTCTCCCAAGTGTTTGAAATCGGCTTTGCTTGACAGTATTCTCAAGCTTGCGGTCAGCCCTGTTGCTTGTGCACATTTTCCTTCCCAATTTCTTCCTTCCAGTCAACTTTGCATTTAATATGCTTTGATACAGCACTCTTGAACAGCCCCCCCTTTCAGTAATGACCCTCTGTGACTTACTCTCTTTGTGGAGGGTGTCAATGATCGTCTTCTGGACCATTGCCAAGTCAGCAGTGTTCCCCATTATTGTGCTTTCAAAGAACAAGAGATACGCACAATTTATACTGTATGGATGGTCATTTATTGTAACTCAAATGTAAATGTTCTAATATTTTGAGATACTGATTTTTGACTTTCATTAGCTGTAAGCTCTAATCATCAAAATTAAAACCAAACAAATTTTCAAGTGTTTTACTTTACATGTAATTAATCTAACATTTTTGAAAGTTTCACTGTTTGAAATAAGTTTCAAGAAAAAAAAAATTAACCTTTTCACCATATTCAATTTTTTTTTAGATGTACCTGTATATAGAAAAAATACAGCATTGTTTTAACCACTGCATGAGTGGAACTTCATTGGAAACTTCCAATTTGATATTTTTACTTTTAATAAGAAACCTTTTTAAAATTATGTCAATTTTTTTGTCAGGAAATTCAAACAATAAATTACATTTTGAGGCTCTTTGATGTGTTGCGACAGATTGCAGCGTAAATGCCTCAGTTCAAACAGCAGCGCGATCATCCATTCCTCTTTACCACTAATTTTAACGTGAAATAATCATGAATGAACATCTCATGCCTCATTTAATCACTCAATAAGATGACAATAAAATAGCTTGTAAACAAAATAGCTTGTCACGTAGCATTTAATTTACCTTCAGGCAAGTAATTAGTGTCTACAGCTCGTTAGTTCGCAGATAATTTAAGTATAGAGAAGAAAATGTGCAAAATATAAACTACATACTTATATTTTACTTTAACTGTTAGTGATGTCTTAATTGTGTAATGTATGCTTAAATAAATCTGTTATGAAGCAAGTTATGACAGCCACTGTATAAATAAATATATTTCAACAACACATAGACATTTTATAATTTAGAAGTTAATTTAGCTAAAAAAAGTGCTGATTATTATATTTAAAAATAAACCGTAATTAAATTTAAGTTTGGGCTCTGTTGTTAATTTAAACCTTATAGTAATGTAAAATGGCTCCCTATAGTTTAGAGAATAAGCTGAGGTAGATTTTAATTATAACTGATTTTATTTAAAGAAAGAGAAATTTGTTCAGTAAACCACTGTTTAAAAAAAAAAAACGAACCGTGACGTCAAATCCAAGGTACGTAACGAGCCGTCACTTTTGTGTATCGTTATGCCCCTAGTCCTATATAATACCAGCAAAGGGGGGTTAGATACATGGGTCTCTATGAAGTACCAAAATATCAATTTTGGACTGGTTAGCATGGACCATACTGGAATATTCTCCAACTACACCATCCGGTTCCATAAAGCATCTTTCTCTATCGACAGCTGTTCAAAAGTAACCAAGCATTCTAAATATTTTAATTTCCTGCAAGCAACACATGCATAATTCTTCATCATATTATAGTAGATGTATCACCAGTGGCATATCTTAAAAGTGAGCCCTGTCTGTTGCATTCTGGATAGTCAAATTGTGTATATCTTGCACCACTGAATGAATGGGAATGCTAACAGACAGCTTTCTCCAGGTATTATAGACCTCCCTGTGAAGAACACACTTGAATATAGCCTGAAGACGTCCAGAAGATGTACTGCTCCACACTACACAGAAAGAGAAGAATGAGCTTTTTCTCACAGGCACAGTCTGTCAATAGCTGAGTCTTTCTCACTCTCTCTCTCTCCCAAGAGTGCCAGGAGGGCTGCTATCCATCAAACCCTCGAATCGTACAACACAGTGAACGAGCGAAAATGCAACATGATGAATGACCCTCTCTCTGGTCACTTCTTAAAGACCAAACATCACCCCGTCAAATCAGTGGAGTGTTTTGTAGTTTAGCCGTGCAGCAAATGTGCCCGCATTGCGCGCCAGAAAATCTGGATCAAGCCTCTAACAGACTCAAACGCCTCAGTGGTTTTGCCAGTCAAATCCATAAAGTTCACAACAAGAGGTCAAGAACAGCAAACACAACGTCAATTGGCAGAGCCAACAGACCTAGACGGAGTTACCAATAACTGTTATTTAAAACAAACAATGAATCAACTTGACGCTTCCGACTCCCTGTAAATTTCAAGAGGCTTGTTATTTTTTTTTTCACGATGACTGATTGTGTTGTTTAAGCTTGTTAATTAGATGATGACCCACAGTGTAATTACTTCACGCCGCTTTTACTTTGGGAATAGATGCGACTGAACCATCCCTGAGCTTGTGCTCCAGCTGTGTTGCTGTGAAATCTGCTGATGAGGAACTTCAACATATGGAAGCACCCCAAAGTGTACTGTGTGATCTTTCATTAGTGCCTGTGCTTGTTCGTAACTATAATCAGGGCAATTTGCTACTTTTCAGAACACCGGTGCTCAATTTATTGAGCAAACCCTATCCCTGTTCAGATCAAAGTCAGAGGGTGTTTTTTTTCAGGAACCAGGAACCGTTTTCTTTCACCTTCACACTAATGCACATCTATGGCCGCAAATCAATGGGGCTTGAATTATGAATCCCCTTGAGGCCTTATTGCGTTCGGAACACAGCGAAGAGGAAAGTGCAATCGGCCTTTAAGACCGCAGGAAGCACACTGACCACAGCGAGGTCTGATAAGAGGAAGGTAAGGAAGATTTATTGTGCCGTACCACTGCTTGCTTTGCTTGTGAAGGTTTGGACTCAGCTCGGGCGTCTTACTGGGGGTTTGGTGGGCATCTAGAGACTCCACCATTGAGTCCAATCCATCGCTCTGACTGATGGATGGCGCCGTTGTGTACACCCGAAACCTGTCACAACAAGGTTAACGATGTCACCGCCTGCATATTTCACAGCAGCATTAAACCACCAATGACCTTGGACTAAAACAAGGGAGGGGGTGTAACCTGAAGCATATGTGTGGACTCTGGGGCCAGTCATGTGACTTTTAAAATGTCCCCGATCACCGGTACTATAAGGTAGAGTACGTTTTTTTTCTTTCATTATTTGCCTTCTACGGTTTTTTTTTAAAAAATCCCTGCTAAAAAATGTCTTAAGCCAGCCTAAACTGGTTTGCTGATCTTAGCCAGTTAAAGCTGGTCTAGATGGACTCCCAGCCTTGTTACACCTCTAAAAGTAACAAATTAGACCAGGCTTAAGGACTAGCAAACCAGTTTAGGCTGGTCTAGATGGTCTCCCAGCCTCTTCTAAAACTAGATTGAAGGACCAGCCCAAAGGTCCTCTATCGTTCAAACAGACCAGAATTGATAATTACCAAATCAGCAGCAAAGGACAGCAAAACTGTTAAGACTGGTCTAGAGTTTCCCAGATCGTTCGCATTAATTACCAAATCAGCTCTCTAAGCAAATCAGACCAGCAAACCAGTTTAGGCTCATCTAGATTATCTCGCAGCCTGGTCGCTCCAAAACCCCGCTAAAAATAGCATATCAGACCATGTAAAAGGACAAGCAAAACAGTTTCAGCCGGTCTAGATGGTTTCTCAGCCTGATTGCTGCAAAATACCTACACAACTAGCAAATCAGAACAGCATCAAAGACCACCAAACCAGTTTAGGCTGGTCTAGGTGTTCTTGCAGTCTAACTGCTCCAAAATCCATATAAAACTAGCAAATTATACAGTTGAAACAGTTGACCATTCTATTTTAATTAATATGTTGGAAACATGGGTCGGGGTTTCAGGGACAACGTTGGATTGGTTTGTGTCTTAAGGCTGGAACGTTACAAACTTTTTAAAATCTGAACAAATTTTAAAACACTAGATTGGTTGTGTCTTACACTTACCGAATGGCTGGAATACAAAGGAAACTGGGCAAACACTGTTTGATAACTTTAAAGTTGTTCCGATCACGCCGAAATGTCTTAAGATGCTGGAAAATCAGCTTTTTTAATAAAGTCACTACCATAATACTGACACTACGAACTTTTCTGTGGAATCTGAACAAATTTTTAAAACAGCTAATCTGCAGACTTCACCGACTTTATAAATTGTGACAAAGGAAAACTGGGCATCATTCACTACATGTCTGAAGATCATACACTACCAGACTTTAAAGTTGTTCTGATCTCTTGTTCTGAGGTGAAGTATCCCAACGTTCTGAAGTTGTATATTCCGTATATTGCACATTGGAGTTCCACAGGGATCCCTGTTAGGACCAATTTTGTTTTCAATTTACATGCTTCCGTTAGGTGCGGTAATCCGACAGCATAATATACATTTCACTGTAATGCAGATGACTTCTCTTTGAGTTCTTAAGGATCTAAATAGTCTTAATGTTCTTCAAGCATGTTTAAAAAAATTGGTTGGCTTTAAACTTTCTGCATTTAAATACTGAAAAGACAGAAGTTGTGATAATTGGTCAGAGCTCAAGTAAAAATCAGATTGAGCTTGCTCTAAATAGGGCTCCAAACCTATGGAATAGTTTGCCAGTGGATATAAGATCATCTGATTGTCTGTCTGTTTTTAAAGGTCAATTGAAAACATATTTGTATAGACGTGCTTTTAATATGTTGTGATATTTTTTTCCCTTCGTCACATATTGTGTTCTTCATAAATGTTTATTTTATGATTGTGCTTTAATATTGTGTATAGCACTTTGTGTGTTGAAGCTTTAAAAGTGCTATATACATACAATTTTACTTAATTTAATACTAAATTATAAAAAAATTGTACAACAGGATTGTTAAGTAACGATGTGAATATGTTTATTTTCTAATTCTTCTATGGTTTGTCACTTTTACATGCAAATAGTGTAAAAAGCCACTTGGATACAGTCAATTAGTGTAAAAACAGTTTTAACATGCGTTGGATGGACAAGATGAGCTTTGACATCAAAGTTTGTCTTGTATCTAATTCTAATATCTGCAGAATATGATTAGGCCACGGAAGTAATTTGATATATTTGGCTTACTCGCAGGCAAATGGCACAACCTGCAATTCTTTCTGATCAGTGTGGCTAAAACATCCCGGCTCAGAATCGATACGAGCGTCATACAGCAGCAATCAGAAAAGCACTTTGTCCTGCACTTGTGCTTGTGCCCCATGAATGGAATTATTGATCTACACCAAAGAGCATCGACACAGTGACCAACCGAACCCTCTACTAACTGCAGCGCTCGCATATAGTACACGAACGGTCAAGCGAAGGACAGCCGCATGCTGCACGCCTATGGGAAAAAAAAAAAAAATCACAAATGAGTTTGTTTCTACTATACAGCAAATAAATTAAATGGAGAGCTAATTGAAATGTATATCTCCTGCTTAGATGGCTCCCCTGAGAAAAAAGACCCCGGTAATCTCACACGTATCTCATCTAGAGTTTCCGAAGAGATGTCAACAAAGTGCTCAGCTATACAACGAATATCTGCAATCAAAAGTACTCAAACATTTCAACTGTCTCGTTTTTCTCTCTACGAGTTTTAGGAGAAACATCTGAGACAAAACTATTGAGAATTATCAAAGTTATTAAAGTCAACAGTCGCAAGTAATTTCCTTCCATAATGTGTCGTATTTCCAATGTTTTTTTTTTTTTAAAAAAGTTTTACGGATAAATTGTGAATAATAAGCAATTATCGACAAACATAAAATTGAATAATTTAAAATAAAATAATTTAAATAAAATAATTTATTTAATATTCAATATTCAAATAAATTAATCAATTAAACCATTGAACAAAATAAATAATTTGATGTTGACTTTCTGGCAACAAGGAATAAAAGCCACAGAAATGATTAAAACTATATTTATAAAATAAAATAAATAACAGCTAGAAACTATCATCAACTATGTTCTGATGGGTTTTGATTGTGCAACATCATGCTACATTTTGCGACAGACAAATGACTTGTTGCATGGCGGGCGCCTGGCGAGAACGTAGTGTCCTGAGCTTTGAAAGAGCAAGGTTCCTCCAGGTGGTCACAGTGACCTTGAGGGAATCTTCTAGAAAGCACCCAGGCCATGAGAGATGGCAGATCAGCTTGAAGACAGTAAAAGCAGCTAAAGCTGCTGAAGTGGGTTTGATGTATGGCCGGCCGTTTGATGGGGGGAGCTCAGAATGGATTGCCTCGCGGCTTTTATAAACAACCATAAATTAGGACAAATTTGTCAAACGAGAAGAGACACAGTGAGTATGGAGTCAAGGCTCGGAGCAGCACAAATAAAAGAGTATCACAACATCTCATCCATTACGCTGTCAGACGAGCGCCGCGGGCAGCGTCTCATGACAATATGCAGATATACGGCTGATGATAACAGGCCTGCTGATTTACTGTGACCACAGAGACGCTGACGAGCACCTGCTTTACGCAAACAACCGCAGGGAACGACGCAACAACATCTCCATCAAAACTCATCTGAGGAATCTCTGTGATTTGACAGAAATGTCACTTGCTACGTGGTTCCTTAAATGTTCTAAGAGTTGCTATGATATGTGCTTGTTGCTATCTGGTTGCTAGGTGTTTGAATAGTTTATGTGCTGTTACTAAGGTGTGTCTAGGTTTTGAAGAGTTTCTGTGCTGTTACTAAAGTGTTGCTATGTGTTTGAAGAGTTTCTGTGCTAAGGTGTTCCTAGGTTTTTAAGCGTATCTGTGCTGTTACTATGGTGTTGCTAAAAAAGTTTATGTCAGGGGTCGGCAAGTAAGTTTGGCATCGGGCCAAAACATTTTTTGCCACTAGATGGCAGCCCAGAACATAGTCAAAGTATAATAAGTGACTTATTGGAACGCTAGTGTGCAAACTTTTCTTTCCTACCACATTCACATGACAAGCTAATAACATGGTTGTCAGCATTATAATAGCTGCTTTTTGCAGTGCAAATTTTGTTTATGATGAAAATTACTAAGTTTTCGTCAGTTATTTTACCTACGGATCGATGCATTTCTTACAGATTTCTGCTCATTCGAAATCGGATACAGATAAAGTAGCACTGTAAGATTATATTTGTTTGAATGCATTATTGAGAGAGCGACTGCGTGTGAACAAGTGTTGTAGAACTTGTTTAAATCATGCTTTCTGCTGAAAATATTCAGTATCTAGACTAGAAGCTACAAACTAATTCCTTGAGAACTGTAACTTACCGCTCATGTCCATTGCCGTCATCATATAGCCTTCACATTCTTCTGATTTGAATGATCCTTCTCTATCAAGCTAGCTACATATTCATATGTGAATTCTTGCTAAATATGCAGTTATATTACAGGTCGTTGGCATGAATTGTACTTGTGATGGTGGTGGAGCGCTCTTGGAGTGAGTGAAAACCACGACGCTCCAACTTTTAAAAAATCCACTCCTTGCTCCAGTCAAAAACACACCGCTCCACTCCACGCTCCGCTCTGCTCATACTCTGATTGTGAGTAACTGTTGCTGTCATGACAGATTTATTTCAGAACCATCCGCTTTCAAAATAATCTGGCTGCGGGCGTGGGCCAGATATCATTGCTGGTGAGCCAGTTTTGGCCCACGGGCCGCCTGTTGCGACCACTGGTTTATGTGCCGTTACTAAAGTTTTGCTAGGTTTTGAAGCGTTTACATGCTGTTACTAAAGTGTTGCTAGGTTTAGAAGAATTTCTGTGCTGTTACTAAGGTGTTGCTAGATGTTTGAGGAGGTTCTATGTTGTCACTAGGTGGAACTGTTAGAACAGTTGCTAGTGGTTACTAGGGAGTTTTTAGGGTGTTCTAAGAACTGCTATGCAGAGTTGCTCTGTGGTTTCTGGGGGTTGCTAAGTTGCTATACAGTTGCTATGGTGTAACACTAAGATGTTCAAAGAGTCACTATTAATTTGTTAAGCTGCTTGTAGAGTTGCTATGTGGTTACTTGGGAGTTGCTAGGTGTTTGAAGCATTTTTTTATGTTGTTACTAGGTTGTTGCTTGGTGTTTGAAGAGTTTCTATGCTGTTGCTATGTGTTTAATGACTTTCTATTCTGTTACTAGCTGGTTAAGTTGTTAGAAGAGTTGCTATGTGGTTTTTAGGGAGTTGCTAGGCATTTGTTAGTGTAACCCCCCCGGGTCCGCACCATCACACCGAGCGGGTTTCGAACACGGGACGCCGGCGCGGGAGGCGGGCGCTCTACCAAGGAGGCTAAAGGCTACAGCCTCTAGCGTCAGTCACGCCTCTTTTTGAGGTCAGGGGAGTGAGGTTTTACACACAGCCCTTACTGGCATACATCCGTTACACTCAGGGTTCCCCCCCCCCAGGTCCGCACCATACACCGAGCGGGTTTCGTCTACCAAGGAGGGCTTGTTGCAGAGTGAGAAGTCACACAGCCCTTACTGGGGGTGTTCTAATAATTGCTATGCAGAGTTGCTCTGAGGTTAATAGGGGATTGCTTAAGTGTTCTAAGAGTCGCTATGCAGTTGCTAGGGTGTTGCTAGGTGTTTGACAAGTTGCTATGTTGCTACTAGGGTGTTGCTAGGTGGCCCAAGTCCAAAGTCTCTCAAAAGCACCAAAGCTGTAACATACTTAAGGTTGGATATTTAACTGCTTTGCGTATTTCTCTGCAAACTTGCGTAATACAGTGGGGCCTCATGAATATTCAGCAGGGTTTCTGATGTTGGTAATTGCTCACCAGAACTGAGGATAAAAACAGTGATAGCGGGGAGCAGGAATGAGATCTGGCTTACAGAGGAACGCTCAGCGGGAGACCAGAACAGACAAACCGGGCCAGGTCTTAATCAGGGACTGTCAAACAAACACTTCAGACTGAAATACACCTGCGTTTATCTACAGCATAATTAAGATTTCGCATCGACGAGGCTTCTGAAGCTGAGGAATCGCTAGAGCGCTTTCCCATTCGTTGCACCATCCAATTTCCCCAGTTTTTGATGGGGACTCGTTAAAACAGAAGGTTTCGGATCTCCAGTGAGGGAGATGACAAGCCAGTGAGCCCTGAAAGAGAATCAAACTCTAGGGAGATCTGCAATAGATGCGAGGGGAAGGAGACGAAGAGAGGAAGTCATGAGAGGAAACGATACGCCAAAGAAAACTGGAGGTGCAAATTTCACATCTGTCCTCTGAAGCTGCGGCACAAAACAGATGAAACGAATTCACCTAGTAATTAAACAACTGCAGCTGAAGACAGCAAGAAAATAATACTAAAAAAATCAAGTCATGAAACAATAACAGACTTTAGGCAGAAAAGAAACGTTAACGAAACATTCAATATGTCACACTTTTAGGTAACTTGGTGCTCCTACAACACAAACTTAATAAATAAATAAATTGAATTAAATAATGAATAATAAATATTCATTAAGAACACAAATACTATAGATGTAAACAAATAAATACAAATAAACAGGTAAATAAATAAATATATTTTTTAATATAAATAAGTAAATATTTTGATTTTTATTAAGAAAATGAATGCAAATAAAATTATAAAAAGCAAGGAAATAAATAAAAAGTGACAAATAAAATCGATTTATCTATCAAGTTGTTATGTAGTTGATATGTGGTTGCCAAGTTGTTTAAAGTGTTGTTGTGTGGTTTCTAGGAAGTTTCTAGGTGGTTGTTAAGGTGTTTTAAAAGTTGCTATTTATTTCCTTAAGTTGTTATGCGGTTGCCGAGTTGTTCTAAGAGCTGCTATGCAGTTGTTAGGTGGTTACTAAGGAGTTGTTAGGATGTTGCTGAGGAATTCTAAGAGTTGCTGTGTGGTTACTAAGGAGTTGCTAGGTGTTTGTTAAGGTGTTCTAAGAGTTGATATGTGCTAACTAGAGCGTTGCTAGGTAGCTGCAACTGGCTCCAAGTCAACAGACACTAAAAAGCACCAAGTTCTAATCAAAACAATCTAAAAAGCATCTAAGTTCGTCATGTAGAGCTGAATATGATCGGAACAGCAGCTAAATCACATACAATGAGGTGAATGAAATCAGCCGAACCTTTGGTGGAAAGCTCTGCTTAACAAAATCACAGTGTAGCATCAGCGCATGAATTAAACAGCAGCGTTTCCTCTGGAGTGAAGCGCGCAGCACTTAGCCGCTAGCGATAAAGCAGCGTGTCTTTGACACTTCCTCTCTGCCACCAAACGCATTAGCTTCAAATGGATCTGATCGTCTCAACATCCAGAGACAGTCAGCAGAAAGCTAACATCGACTAAACAGAAGCACACAGCCTCAGACGCTCTGCTAAAGGCTTTTTAGGCCACTGTAATCCATCAAATCTCATTTATTAATGGGATCATATCATAAGACCGTCTCTGCGCTCGATCTTATACAGATCGACCTGAAATCAACATGGTGATGATGTCACACGCTCATTAACATAACCGCATAATTACATTACAAGCCTTTTAATGCCATTCTCATTTCTGTAATGCCAAAAACATGCTAATTAAACTATTTAAATGATAGACACGAAAAGGTTTAATAACTGAATACCTAATTATTTAGATTTCTATAAATGTTTAATCAAAGAAATAATACCAATACTATTATGTAAGCATTTACATTTAAAATTCAATATATTTATATACTGTCATGATGAAGAGTAATACGATAAAGAAATTGAAATCAAAAGCTTGACAATTAAATATTTAAATAATTACAGGCCTTTATTTTCTTTACACAAAATGTAAAAATATAAATACAGAATATCAATAAAAAATTACAAAAATAACAATTAAAGGCTTAATTTTATTTGTGAGAAATACATAAAATAAATAAATAAAAACAAAACAAATAACTAATTAAAATCTTTATTTATTCATGAAAAAATATACATGAAACTGAAAAAAAATTTAATAAACTAATAATTAAGTTATACATTTTATTTCTGAAAACAATAAAAAGTGGAAAAATAAATGATAATATAGATAATAAGCTATATCTAGTATTGAATACACTTGTAACTGTAAGTGAGTTTCCGCATCTGGACTGTGGCGCTTATGTCAAACATGTCGTTTCTTCAGCGAGGTTGTGTCTGATCTGAAGGACTCTCATCTGGCCGTTTCCCAAACCCGGCCCGCGGCGCACCTGGGAATCTCTCCCAAACGCTGAAACCCGAAGCGGGAACCAGAGAGCGGCCAGATTCCTCACATTCCTCCTGAAATACACTGCAGTGAAACCAGCGCTATTAACCTCCACACTTCATGAAAATCACTGCTTCTTGAGTTGGTTTGGGGTTTTTAAGAGAATCCAGTGTTGGTTTTGTACTTGCATTCATTTGCTAATGAAACCAGAGGAAAGACAATCAATCCAGTCATGTAATCAATGTCTCTGTAGGGCTTTATCTGGGACTCAGAGCTATGTTAACTCATCAGAAGCTAAAGGAGAAAACCGTTCATAGAGCAGGAACCGAATCAACAGAAACCGAACGAATCAAAGCCGCTAAGCTCCTTTTGTATGCTAGTGATCTAAGGGTTAATCTAGAAACCTGTCAAAAACCTGCCCAGATCATATTTCATGACAAAAACAAAAGAAAACTACAAATCCTTACCACAAATAAATAAATAAATACAAATTCACACCTTCTATACACACAACATTAGATATTACAAATAAAATACAAATATATATAAAAAATTATATTATGCATCAACAGTAAATAATACATGTATAATATTAATAAAATAATATAATATACAAACTAAATAATATAAGAAATAAAAACTACAATATGAAAAATACAAATTAAAAAACTAATATATTACATTAGTTTAGTAAATAATATATATATTTATATATGTAAAATATTATTTTTGTTACCCATTATGCATAAATAAGAAAAGTAAGAAATAATACAAATATAAAGATAAAACATTCTTCTGAATTTCAATGACAATTTGGGGATACATTATTTAGGAGATAAGAAACAATAATACATTATTTAAATAAGAAAATAATTACATACAATTAATAAAATGAAATCAATTAAATGATAAAATAATTAAAGGCATTTTTATTTATTTATAAATATATGAATAAAGAATAAATGAAAGAGTATAAGTAAGTAAACAAAGAAACAAATAAATGTATCATTTCTATATTAAGCAGGTATTTTCTTCGGGTGAAATCTGATTTGGACATGTTTTGATGAATCGGGTCTCGTGGTCAAACCCGGAGCACATGCTGAGTGTTGTGTGCTGAATACAGACGTCTGATGCTGAGACGAGACGGGATTCCTCCAGAGCAAACGTCAGTGAAAAGCATTATGGGAAGATCTCCCTGCTCAATAACAGCTGATGTCATCCCCACGACTCCTTCATTTCTCTGGTTTTAACTCCGCACATGAACACAAAACACCAGCTGAAGCTCTTATGACAATGCTTGATCTTCTCACCTTCACAAACGAGGTCAACTATTTACATTTTATGCTTTTAATATGAGCTAATGAACTTAAACGGCCAACTGTAGAAAATGGTCATTAATTAATATTAAATTATAAAATGCAAGTATTTTTATAAACAATAATTATAAATAAATACAAATTAAAATAATATTAAATTATTTAAAAAGTCATGTTTTTCATTAAACCAAAAATGTTAAATAGTACAAATTTTATATATTTACTTATTATAGCTTAACATATTATTGTATTTACAATATTAATAATTAATAATGATACTATTAATGATATAAATATATATACATATATACTTTTTTATGAACTATATATTTATATACATTATATATAATGTATATATATATTTAATGTGTATTATGTATTTGTAATATATTTGTAAAATACACTATATACAGTTTTATTTATTTATCAATATATTCAATATTTAATAAATCTATTTTTATATTTGCATGCATTTCATACATATTTTTAAATGATTTAATTTATATTGAATGCATTTATATTATATTTGCAGTGAAATATATTATACTAAATTTCTATATAGTTATAAAACTATTTTCATATTTTCACTACAATTAAATGTGTGTATGCAGTTCCTAAATATATTCATATTTATTATATTTATTAATATATTAAATATTTAATAGATACATATATTTGATGTTTTAATTTAATCAATATTAAATAATATATTAATTATATTTTATATAATATATAAATTGGAATATTATATAATTAGTTTTATTAATTTTGTTTTGTATTTTCATTAAAATTAATATGCATATACATTTTATAAATATATTACACATTTATTCATATTGTGAATTTTATACATTTTATACATGTTTAATTTAATTCATATTAAATTAGACATCAATATAAAAATGTTATTGTTTTACATATATATATGTATATATATATAAAATGATACATATGTACATTCTATTTGTAATACACGGAGTTGAATATTAATTCAATAGAAGGAACCTCTAAGGTGGATCAGGCCAGAATCACAATTTAAAACGTGGACACAGACATGAAATGCTTTTAAAACACGCTCAATACTTTATCTACAATCTCCCAGAAGAAAAACTGTGGATTTGTGCCTCTAATACTTTAAACGAGTGCGACACCTAAGCCTTCACCAGTGTCCCGTCGCAGAAGCCCGGTCGTGCATCCCATATGGCATCTGATCGGATTATCCCACAGCAGACCAATAAAGATGTAAAGAGTGCATGAATCTGCTGCTTTCATTCACTTATACATGAGTGCAGATGAATCATTCATGGATATGATGTCAGCAGACGACTACGGAGGAGAACAAGCGAAGGCAGTGTTCCTCTGTTTTCCAGATGCATTAACCTCAGGAGACCTCCACGGGAGGATGATCTCAGCGCTGAAAGGTCGAGGTGACCTTCGAGGTTTACGCGTTTGCTAAGTGCTCGGTGTGAATGCGGGCCGCTCCGTATCATCCGTCTATCCATCTCCTACTGACCGTGTCCAACTGACCTTTAACATGAGACACAAACACATTAAACGCAGACGCCGGGCTGTCATCGCTACGGCCTGCGGCGTTTCAACACATACGCTCTCCGAAGGCTGGCGAAAAAACACTTAATGTTAGCTTTAGTGCTGGAGAACACAAAACAATCTACAGAAGCATATATTTGATCTTTGTATTCTGATTTCTCAGTGGTTTTATGGGAAAATTTACATTTATCAAAATAGTGACTTTATTACAGAACTTAAACTCAACATGGCGTAAAAACGGACGCTATTTATTTATTTGTAAAATTGCATTCTTGGTCTTGTTGCAAACAAGTCCCTGCTACGTAATATTCCTTTCATTAAAATGCAGCTATTTCCATCTCTAAAACCACTGTCCTTTTCTGATGACATCATCAAGCCCTGGTATTATTTTAACTCCGCCCCAAACCACCTGCCGTATACTTTACATACACATCAACTGCGAATAGACAAAATGTAGTACTTTTTCTCATTGAGGTTCCTGTTTAATGAGAATACATCGTTTTTCAAAGTAAAGAATCTGAATTCACATACTACACATACTTTGCTGTATGCAAAATTAATATTAGTGCATAAATCATTGAACATGGTAAAACAGTATATGACATGTTATTTTAATAATACAAAACAAAATAAAAATGTTTGCCTTTCATTAAACATAAGGCTGATTTAATACACCGAGCCATAGATCACTGACAAGCTACGCCACAGGCGATTCATCTGCGATTATGAACTTGATATTGTGTAGCTTGTCAATGATCTACGGCTCTGTGTATTAAATCCCGCTCCATCTGAAAGCACGTGATGGAGATTAACTACTAATCACAGAACCGGCTTCACTGACGAAATACGCATGACAATCACCTGCGATTTATCATGCAGCCCTAATTAAAATGCATCTTTTTCCACCTCTGAAATTACTTTCCTTTTATGATGACATCATCAAGCCCTCGTTTTAACTCCACCCCTTAAACAACCTGCCATAAACTTTACATACACTTCTAAACCCCCCGATCAACAGCGGATTAGCAAAGTCACATTTTTCACAAAAATAACCTGTTATTTTACAAAGTTAAATGGGTTGTGAACGTTGTTTAAGGAATCTGCATACTATCCATACTTTCCAGTATATATTTTAACTCCACCCCTAAAGCCACCTGCCCCATACTTTACATATGCTTTTCACCATCCAATCAACTGCAAATAAACAAAATTAAGTATTTTTTCCTCATTGAAGATCCTGTTTCGTGGAATTGTATGAAGTAAAATGGGTTACGAACATAAGGGAATCTGAATTCACGTACTATCCATACTTTACAGTATGCAAAATTGATATTAGTGCATAAATCATTGTATGCTGTAAAATAGCAAGTATCCAACATAATATTTTAAACAGTGCAAAACAAAATAAAATGTTTGCCGTTTTTTACGCCTCTAAAACAACTTTCCATTTCTGATGACATCATCAAGCCCTCAATTTTAACTCCGCCCCTAAAACCATCCACCATATATTTACACACACTTTTCACCATCTAATGAATTGCAGATAGACAAAATCTAGTAGATCCTGTTGCATGAAAATACATCATTTTACAAAGTAAAATGGGTTGCGAACATTGTTTAAAGAATATGAATTTGCCCCCCCCCCCCCCAACTCGCTGGCTCGATTAACGCTAACGCACTTTTCCAGGATAATTAGTCCCCTCCTCCTCTTGTTGACCCTCACACTACGGATGAACTGGGATCTGCCTGAAGCGGTTTTATTCCCAGATTCCCTACACTCTTCCTCCATCTCATCTGACACGCAGCCGTGCGAGCACAGGTACACATCAAACCCATTAAAGTGTCTGAGGCTTTCCTGGAAATGCTCAATTCTGCTATGAACAAGCGGGAGGTCCGAGCGTAGGTTACTGTCAGCTCGTACTAATGTAAAAGCACCCTCTGCAAAAACACTGCTATCAAATATATAGTCACATACTGCAGCCGCTGTAAAATTGATGAACGCACTCTGATCTTTAGCCAGTGAACTTCTCAAACACTTACAGTGAACAAGCAAAGCAAGCATCTTGTAGGCAGTTAAAACACTAGCTGTGCTACAAAGCCTAGTGCTGTCCACGCCCTACACAGGCAGCTGCCTCATAAGGCAACAACAGATTTGGAACACTGAAAATAAAATAAAATCATACAATAAACGAATCTACAATATCATAAAATAAAACAAAATTTTTTTTTAGATCTTCTAATTGCATTTTAAAATGTTTTTAAAGAAAATTTTGAATCTCATTTAAAAAAGACAATAATAATAGTAATAATAATAATACAATAAATAATTTAGATAATTTAATTGTATAAAAATAAAATAATTGTGTCTCATTTCAAAAGTACATAAACCATGTATTAACATAAAATGTAAAAAAAAAAATATTACCAATAAAACATAAATAAAATAAAACGATTTATAAATTCTAATTGTATAAAAACTAAAATATAGACATTTTGTTTCAAAAGTATATAAATATAAAATAATAAAATGAACAACAAAATCAACACACAAAATTATTTAGAATCTCTAATTGTATAAAAATTAAATAAATTTTAGATAAATATAAATAATATAAAATATAATGATAAACAAAAATATATTTATTTTGATCCTCTAACTGTATAAAAGATCAATTAAGATAAAATGTTGATCTCTTGTTCCTAAAGTATAAAATATAAACAAATCTAAAATAACAAGCTTTTTTTCTAAAATAATTCTAGGGAAAACAATAAATCTTAACTCAATTATTTAGCACAGTAACAACACATGAATTGACAAGTTTGCATACTGTCATCAATATAGTCCATGTTTTGTCATTTAACTAAAACTAGCTAACTAGTTATCATATATATAACCAAATATATTGAATATTCTGTCTAGTCAACAATTTCCATCAACTTGGTGTGGAAGTGCTTGAGAAACAAGACTAAAATCAGTTCTGTGTTAGCACAATGCTAAGCTAATGCCGCTAATGAATCTCGAACATGCGTGAAAATACACAGAAAGCACGAATACTGGCTAAACGTATACGTGACCCTGGAACACAAAACCAGTCTTAAGTCGCTGGAGTATATTTGTAGCAATAGCCAAAATACATTGTATGGGTCACAATTATCAATTTTTCTTTTATGCCAAAATCATTAGGATATTAAGTAAATATCATGTTCCATGAAGATATTGTGTACATTTATTACCGTAAATATATCAAAAACTTCATTTTTGTTTAGTAATATGCATTACTTAGCACTTAATTTGAACAACTTTAAAGATGATTTTCTCAATATTTAGATTTTTTGCATCCTCAGATTCCAGATGTTCAAATAGTTGTATCTCAGCCAAATATTGCCCGATCATAACAAACATCACATCAATGGAAATATTATTTATTCAGCTTTCAGATGATGTATAAATCTCAATTTAAAAAAATTGACACTTAAGACTGGTTTTGTGGTCCAGGGTCATATATGGTAAATGGAAGTAAAACATTGAAAATATAACATATTGATGTCTGAAGAGTACATAAAAACATACTGCTGTATGCTCTCGCATGTATGCTAATATTTAGCATAGCTATGCCTGACAGAACGAGCTGAGTGTGGATGCGTGTGTATTGTTTCACGGCCCATAATCCTCTCTGCCTGGTCATTAAGTGTGTATTTTACAGCCGGTTCTGTCATGGATTGGTGCGGGAAAGCTTGGCTCTTGAAGAGCTTGTGAAAAGCGCTCATCCTTATCAGCTCCAGCACTCCAGGCTCCTCTGCGACACGCGATCCGTCACGACACAACGAGGGCTGCTGGGATACGAGAGAGGCGGCCAGGCCCGGCGCCAGGACGCACGACTTGGGGTGCTTTTATATTTCTTGGGGGGTTGGGGGCAGTTGGTTTCAAGTAAATGCTCAAATTCCATTATTTTGGGAACACTTTACAATAATTCACATACACTTAACAGTAACTAACATTAACTAATGGAACCTTATTGTAAAATGTTACAATTATTGTTATTAAAGCATATACGTTCACAAAAACACTTACATTAAACAGAAAAGCAAGCAGGTGCACAATTTGGGATGGCAGCCAATACAATAATTAATAACCGTTTTCTTATCTAATCCTGCTTTGGACCAGGCTCGGTTGCAGAATCACATCACTTTGTGCTTCTGAAATTATTATCTTGATCTATATAGTGATGTAGCTATCTTTGTGTCGTATGTGGTCACTTGTATAGCATGAAAAACACAAGTTTTATTTAAATTCTGAATACATTATAGTATACAGCATGCAAAGAGCACTCCCTTTAAATGTATTAAAAGCGGTCACTCATTCATCACAATCTTACAAAGTTCTGTTCTAACCATGACTCTATGACTCTCTCTCTCCACCTGTAGCTGGTGTGTGGTGAGCGCATCTCTATGAACCTGTAAGCTGACTCTATGTTCTCTCTCACCTGTGGTGTGTGGTGAGCGATTGGCTCTATACCTGTAGCTGGTGAGCGCATACACTTGATTGTCTCCTCTATGTACTTGATTGTCTCTATGACTCTCTCTCCTCCCACCTGTAGCTGGTGTGTGGTGAGCGCATACACTTGATTGGCTCTATGACTGTAGCTGGTGAGCGCATACACTTGATTGACTCTATGACTCTCTCTCCTCTCCACCTGTAGCTGGTGTGTGGTGAGCGCATACACTTGATTGACTCTATGACTCACCTCGCATACACTTGATTGGCTCTATGACTCTCTCTCCTCTCCACCTGTAGCTGGTGTGTGGTGAGCGCATACACTTGATTGGCTCTATGACTCTCTCTCCTCTCCACCTGTAGCTGGTGTGTGGTGAGCGCATACACTTGATTGCTCTATGACTCTCTCTCCTCTCCACCTGTAGCTGGTGTGTGGTGAGTGCATACACTTGATTGGCTCTATGACTCTCTCTCCTCTCCACCTGTAGCTGGTGTGTGGTGAGCGCATACACTTGATTGGCTCTATGACTCTCTCTCCTCTCCACCTGTAGCTGGTGTGTGGTGAGCGCATACACTTGATTGACTCTATGACTCTCTCTCCTCTCCACCTGTAGCTGGTGTGTGGTGAGCGCATACACTTGATTGGCTCTATGACTCTCTCTCCTCTCCACCTGTAGCTGGTGTGTGGTGAGCGCATACACTTGATTGGCTCTATGACTCTCTCTCCTCTCCACCTGTAGCTGGTGTGTGGTGAGCGCATACACTTGATTGGCTCTATGACTCTCTCTCCTCTCCACCTGTAGCTGGTGTGTGGTGAGCGCATACACTTGATTGGCTCTATGACTCTCTCTCCTCTCCACCTGTAGCTGGTGTGTGGTGAGTGCATACACTTGATTGGCTCTATGACTCTCTCTCCTCTCCACCTGTAGCTGGTGTGTGGTGAGCGCATACACTTGATTGGCTCTATGACTCTCTCTCCTCTCCACCTGTAGCTGGTGTGTGGTGAGCGCATACACTTGATTGGCTCTATGACTCTCTCTCCTCTCCACCTGTAGCTGGTGTGTGGTGAGCGCATACACTTGATTGGCTCTATGACTCTCTCTCCTCTCCACCTGTAGCTGGTGTGTGGTGAGCGCATACACTTGATTGGCTCTATGACTCTCTCTCCTCTCCACCTGTAGCTGGTGTGTGGTGAGCGCATACACTTGATTGGCTCTATGACTCTCTCTCCTCTCCACCTGTAGCTGGTGTGTGGTGAGCGCATACACTTGATTGGCTCTATGACTCTCTCTCCTCTCCACCTGTAGCTGGTGTGTGGTGAGCGCATACACTTGATTGGCTCTATGACTCTCTCTCCTCTCCACCTGTATCTGGTGTGTGGTGAGCGCATACACTTGATTGGCTCTATGACTCTCTCTCCTCTCCACCTGTAGCTGGTGTGTGGTGAGCGCATACACTTGATTGGCTCTATCTCTCTCTCCTCTCCACCTGTAGCTGGTGTGTGGTGAGCGCATACACTTGATTGGCTCTATGACTCTCTCTCCTCTCCACCTGTAGCTGGTGTGTGGTGAGCGCATACACTTGATTGTCTCTATGACTCTCTCTCCTCTCCACCTGTAGCTGGTGTGTTGTGAGCGCATACACTTGATTGGCTCTATGTCTCTCTCCTCTCCACCTGTAGCTGGTGTGTGGTGAGCGCATACACTTGATTGGCTCTATGACTCTCTCTCCTCTCCACCTGTAGCTGGTGTGTGGTGAGCGCATACACTTGATTGTCTCTATGACTCTCTCTCCTCTCCACCTGTAGCTGGTGTGTGGTGAGCGCATACACTTGATTGGCTCTATGACTCTCTCTCCTCTCCACCTGTAGCTGGTGTGTGGTGAGCGCATACACTTGATTGTCTCTATGACTCTTTCTCCTCTCCACCTGTAGCTGATGTGTGGTGAGCGCATACACTTGATCGGCTCTATGATTCTCTCTCCTCTCCACCTGTAGTGGTGTGTGGTGAGCATACACTTGATTGGCTCTATGACTCAGTAGCTGGTGTGTGGTGAGCATACACTTGATCGGCTCTATGACTCTCTCCTCTCCACCTGTAGCTGGTGTGTGGTGAGCGCATACACTTGATTGGCTCTATGACTCTCTCTCCTCTCCACCTGTAGCTGGTGTGTGGTGAGCGCACTGGCGCTGTTGTCCTGTGGCAGCCGTCACATCATCCAAGTGGACGCTGCACACTGGTGGTGGTTGAGGAGAGACCCCCCACATGATTGTAAAGTGCTTTGGATGTACAACAATACACAATAAAGCGCTATATAAATGCATCATTCATCCTAGACCAAGAGTTATGGGCAGTGTTTCCATCTAAAAGCAATCAGTTAGACTAATATACACGCTAAACTAAAGTCCGGCCGTCCCCCTCGGTCCAGAAGGGGGGGCACAGGGATGTCTGTGGGGGGGGAAATTCAACATACTAGTGTATACCATATTCTGTCTGAAAATGAACAAGTAATATCTTGATAAAGTAATGCTTATAGCTCTCCGTTAAACTGTACAACACATTATCATTCCTTTTTAATTTATTTAAAAAAAGTTTAATAATACAATTAAAATTTCATTTCAGAAAACAATACAATTTAAATAAATACTAATTTTAGAAAATCAATTACCTGGAAGTTACTTGAAAATTATTTTAAACAATTAACAAAAAAATAAGTTACTGGATCTTAAAGTAGACATATGGTTTTCAATATAGTAAATGTTCTGCTTTTTAACTACAACTAGCTAAATATATACTTTAATATAATGAATATTTTGCTTAAATAGCATGGATGGATGGATGACTGACTAACTACCTAACAAACTAAATAAATAAATAACTCTGGAAAAATGAATCATCAGTTTTGTTACATCAAAGGAAAAATATGAATGTTCGGGCAAATACATAGAAAATGATACATTTATTTATTGGATAGATAAATAAATAAATAGCTGCTTGAATTTTCAGTTTTTTTTGTAAAATAATCATTTTGGCAAAAATCTTTAAATAAAAAATTAAAAATAAATAATAAATAGAAGCTCCTTGAGCATACAGTTTTTTATTAATACAAAATAATCATCATTATAATAAGTTTTCTTAAATCAAAGAAATGTATAACTATTTAGGGAAATAATTAGGAAAAACTTTTTTTTGAAAAATCTAAGTTTAATTTACAGCCTTGTTTTACATTCTACAAACATAAATATAATAATATAAATGTAAAAATAGAAGCAAAAATGAAATAAAAATGAAAGGAAAAAGTAAAAAAAATCATCATTACAGTCAGTTTTCTAATGTCAAATGTTTTTTTTACAACCATCCTACTAAATATGTTAAGAATATATAATAAAATATGAGAAGAGTAAAATACGCCATTTACAGCCTTGTTTTATGTACACGAACTTACAGAAAATAAATAAATATATAATAGATAAACATAAAATGCAAATAAACAGTACCTGTTTGATTTACATAATTGATATTTATTTGTTTATATTTTATTTTACTGTAAAATACATATTTTGTAACAGCTACTCATCATTATAGTCAGTTTGGTTACGTCACCCCCTAACAAGTGCAGTTAACGTGTAAGTGTGACATATCAGTGCTAGCGGAGGCTGTTGGAGATATAAGTGGCCTGATCAATCCATCAGCGCACTGGAGCGATAGCGGCCCGAGGGACTCGCTGCGTAAATAACACAATGTCCATTCATGCAGCAACGACGAGCGTTTTCATACATAAAGAATGACAGGTACTTATCCCACTTCACTGCCGGAGAACTAGACGCAAATCAAGAGACAAATCCGACTTCTTCATCCAAGAGCACCCGCAGGCCACAGGCCGCAGCCTAGGACTGAGATGTCCTGCAGGGAAGCCGAACGACAACCAACCGTGAGCCCAGTCGAGATACAGCCCAGACCAAAAACAACAACAAAACACCACACAATCCTCCATTTACAAACACAGCTCTTAAAACTGAGATGCCTTATGACTAGTGTGTGTGAGCAAATACATATTAGGTAGAGTTTGAGGACAAATGTACCAAAAATCAGTCAACAACCTCCACTGAGGCCCTTTACATTTAAAAAACAGAGAAGACAGGATCATTTGAGCCAATGAAGTCTGACAGAACATGATCTTTGAGACATTACGGATATTTATGTTATAAATACATATTTATATACAATTATTAAAATTAAGATATATACATATATATATATATATATATACATACATATACATACATACATACATACATACATATATATATATATATATTTACTAGTGTGTGAGTAAATACATTTTTGGGTAGAATTTGAGGACAAATGTACAAAACTTCTGACCAAAACCTCGATTTTAAAACATTTAGATATACATTCACTTTTTGATCATTTTGGTCACTAAAATCTGACAAAAATCTCCATTTGGAGACATAGAAAGCCTTATATATATATATATCTGTAATTTGTAAATGTAATCCAACAATGACCTTCATTTGGAGACATTGAGGACATTTAAATATACATTTATCAAAATAAAGATTAATTTTGATAATTTGAGAAAAAAAAAAAAATCTGACAAAAAACTAAATTGAGACATAGAAGCCATTTAGACATAAATTGATCAAAATAGGAACTATTTTTGATCATTTGTAATTTGTCAAATTAATCTGACAAAACCTCAATTTTGGGACGTTGAGGACATTCACATATATATTTATGAAATATATGATTTTTGGCTTTTAGATAGAGTTTGAGGTCAAATTTACCAAGAAAATCTGACAGATCCTCCATTTTGAAGCACTGAGGCCATTTAGACACATTTATTAAAAAGAGACCATTTTTGATAGCTTGAGCTCATGAAAAACACAGTTTTGAGACACTGAGTACATTTAGATGTACATTTATTAAAACAGAGATGATTTTTGAACTATGCGTGGATTAGACATAGTTTGAGGATAAATTCACCTCAAAAGAAACAGACAAAAACCTCTATTTTGAGACATCAAGGACATTCAGACATAAATTCCTCATTCTGATCATTTGAGCCAACAAAACACTGAGGACGTTTAAATATAGATTTATTAACACTGAGATGATTTTTTGACTAGTCTGTTTGAGTATGATGTCAGATCTACCAAAAATTAAAATCGGACAGAAACTCCATTTTGAGACACTGACGCCTTGCAGATGTACATTTCTTAAAACAGATGATTTTCGACTAGCGTGAGTTAGTACTCATTTAGAGGACACATTTGCCTGAGAAATGAGCAAAACCTCATTTGGAGACATCGAGGACATTTAGGTGTACATTTATCAAAAGAAGAGATGAGTTTTGATAGTCTGAGCCAATACAATCTGACAAAATCCTCCTTTTAGTAAGAAATGTAGAAACACATAGAAGACAATCTGTGACTAGTGTGTGAGCTTGTAGTCTGCCTATACAAATATACCAAATCTGTCAAAACCCTTCTGGAGACATACATTTGAAACAATCATCCTAATTTATTCAAATCTGTCCTGAGATTATGATGTAAATCCATAAGGAGGGTGTGGCTTTGAATGACTCCACTGTCAAGCCTCGTTTTATGCAAATCCAGCACAGAATGCACTGAAGAGCATGCACACATGTCCATTACTGTGCAAAAACACAAGCCACCGGTGTCGACCGGTGTAAGAACCGAGAACACCCTGAACTCCAATCTCACTCTGATTCATGCAAACATATTACATATTCAAGAGCAAAAGTTCAGCCCATATTCTGTGCTTCCGTCGATGTCTTCGGTGGTTACACAGCTTTAATTACTCTATTCAGTTCCAATATCCACAATAAAGCGCAATGCATTAACATACTAATTCACAACACAAATAGTGCATTAAGCTATTCTAAGTGCACGAGAACCATCATAAAACACATGCATATATACAGAGAGCACCAGTTTTGGAGCATGCAATTGATTTCTACAATGACTGATGTTCATAAACCATTCATCAAATGCAAATACGCGCAGTTTTCTTAGTTTTGGGATGAAATCGTCAACTAAAACCTCTCCAGTCTCTATCTACATGCTGATTGTAATAACCGAGTCCGCTGAAATTGAGTGTTGCTCACTAGTTTCCAGCAGGTGGGTCTTTCTGGACCGAATCTCTGAGAATCGCATCGCTCACACAGAGCCGGCATCAGTTAGCAAGTACAAATCAGATGCATAACCAGACTTTCATTATAAATGCGCGATATGCGAGGCTGACACGGCGCACGGTGGCATCAATTCTCACTAAACTCAAGCGGGGCTTTGGGAGCCTGTGGGCGGGATGACTGTCCCGCGGAAGAAGCTGATGGATAACACCCCCGAAAAACGCGAAAACCGGCTGTAAAGTCTTGAAACGCGTCAATAATGAGTTTATTCCTAATGCGCAAAACGCGTCTGGCGCGCACACTGCGCGCAGGGCACCACCTTCTCCGAGCGCGTGCAGTTCTTCAGACGCTCTTCGTCTGAAGTGCATGTTTTATTCCCACCCGTTCCTGACATTAGAATAAAGTGATTAACTGCTCTTACCTTGTTTTAACGAGCGCGTTCCTGTTCTCCGTGATTCTGCACGCGCAAAACCTCCTTACATCTTCGTGTGCGTCGCGCCAAGGAATAAAGAACGGTAATAATCCAAGGAGAGAGCAGATCCAAGGCGATAGAGAGAGAGCTCCGGGCGCGGACGGCGGCGAATAGCGGTTTAAATCCCCCGGATAGCGCTGCGTCTCGCTCGGCGCGTCTGATTTCAAGCTCCGCTCCGGAGAAACCACAGCTGTGCGCGCTGAGGAGAGCTCGAGGGTGACGTCATGGACACGCCCACCCACCGCTCGCTCTCTCTCTCTCTCTCTCTCTATCCGGCGCTCGCTGGCTCGGTCTCCGCCCCTTCTTTAAAAGACGCTCGCGTTGGCTCCCGCCCCTTTCAGGAACGCGCGGTCTGAAGCCACGCCTCTTTTTAAAGAATCATCTGAAGGGATGAATCGCGTGAAGAAATGTGGATTTGGATAGTTTCTCCTCAAATTAAATTAATTAAATAAAATGATTATTATTATTATTTTGCTTGCTTATAAATGTAATTATTCTGAAAAGGTATTCTCTTTGGATATTTATTAATACATTAATAAAATGTAATTAAATTAAATATTTATTAACAGTAACAAAAATCTTTATTTTTTCATTAAAATCTGCATAAAGGCAATATGGTTAATAGTATATTTAACATAATTATTTGAATAATTTACTTATTGATAATTAGTTTTTACATTGCAGTAATGAGAATGAAATTTGAATTAAAGTAATACAAATATAATTATAAATGTAAAAGAGAATGTAAAAATGCTATTTTAATGCTACAGTAAATCATATTAACTTGTTAAACTTTATACATTTATTTTAAACAAAACTGACGATAATAAATTTAACAGCACATTTAATGTAATTTTATGCAAAATACTGTAAAATAGTAACATGAATCAAAAATGTAAATTAAATATTTATTAATACACTAATCAGCATAGAGACAAAATGCGGTTTTAAAATGCTTTTTTTAATAATTTGCAAAACAATATTTTTTATTTTCATTACATTAATGGGAATGAGGTTTGATTATAAAAATAGAATTATAATGAAAATGGATTGTAAAATGCTATTTTTAATGCTATAAACGTACAGCAAATCATAATAACTTGTTAAACTTTACATATTATTTGTAAATCAAAATGATAATAATAGATTTAACAGCACATTACATGTCAATGTTGTGCAAAATACTGCAAAAACTAATATATTAATAAAATAGTAATTAATACAGTAACAAAAATCATTCTTTCTGGGCGTAATATACATTTTTTTAACTGAAAACAGCATAAATGAAAGACAATGCATTTACAATTTAAATAGTTTTAATATAATTATTAAACGTTTAAATAATTTATTTTAATACAGTAATAAAAATAATTATTTCTGGGTATTATTTAAATTAAAATCAGCATAAATGAAATACAAAATGTAAATAATATTAATTTAATAATTCAGCATTTAACTAATTAATTAAATGTATTTAATACAGTAATAAAAAAATCTTTCTGGACATATTTTTTATTGTTTTATTAAAATCAGCATAAAGAAAGAATAAAGTTAAGGTTTAATAATATTATTATAATTAGTAAACATTTAAATAACTAATTTATTTTATTTTGATGCAGTAATAAAAATAATTTCTAAAACTCAAAACATTATACAATTATTTAACATTAAATAATGCAATTTATTTTAATGATTATTCAAAAAATGTACATTACAGTAAATTAAGTCTAAAATCCTAAAAAAACGTAATATAAAAATGCTACAGTCTTGCTTTTTTATTTATTAATTGTGAAAAAATAAAATCTATTTAATAGCACACTATGTGTCATTTTTGTGTAAAACACTTAAAAACAGTCTTTGTGTACTTTTGTTTTTGTTTTCTTAAAAAAAAAATATTCTTAATTTTTTTAGGGTGAAAATGACCTTTTCTCTATTTTCTCTCGCCATAAAGCACCAATTTTTTTTATTAAAAGACATACAAATATTTATTAAAAGCCATATTTGACTAATTTGATTGTTGATCGTTACACGACTGGATTGAGTCTGGAGCTGGTAAAGAAAGACGGGACTGGACGAGTCACCCAAGTTTTGGCGTACAGACCGTGTCCTCCTGACCTTCTTCTGGCTGATATACTGTATGACACGCGTGTGGGCTGATCGGCTTCGGCGTGAGAGCCAAACTTAGCCTGAGCGGAGGCCAGTCGGCATCTTCTGGAGCTCCAATCCTCCACCGCAGTCACACAAAACCGGCCATGTTGCCAACTGTTACACAACACGCTCTTCTGTTTTAGGCTGATTTCATGATTCATTTACAGCTTTGAAAGGGATACCTGAACACTTCTCCTTCTCTCTTGTCCTTCCTTTTCACCGATCTGTCACAAAGAGGCGACGGTTTGCAGGGTCGTCGCTCTGATTTAACAACAAATGTTTCCAGTCTGAGGTGACTGGAATAAAAGATACAAACAAGCAGTTCCTGACTCGTTACATTAAGAGTGCGTATGTGTATGGAAGCATTTTTACATTAAGTCAAGTCATTGTAAGACTTTAAAAATCCAAGCCACAATTATAACAACGTCAACATTATCAGATAAAGAGACAATTGTGAGATAAAAGGTTGAAATTATGACTTAAAGAGTTGGCTTAGATGTTGTAATTATGACATTTTAAGTTAAAAGTTGAAATGATGATGACATAGTATGACAAAAGTTGAAATTGACATAAAAAGTCGAAATTATGACAAGTTGAAACTATGCCATATAATCATAATTATAACAAAGTCGACAATGTGTGATAAAAAGACATAATTATGAGATAAAAAAATACATTTATGACATTAAGTCATAATTTTGAGAAAAAAAGACAAAATTTAAAAAAGCAAAATGATGACATCGCCATAATTATGACAAATCTGAAATTATGAGATGAAAAGTCATAATTATGAGATACAGTCAAAATGATCACAAAAGTCGAAACTTATGACATACATGTCACTGCTGGTTATATTCTGCATGATTGTGTATGTGACGAATACAAATCTTGAATCTACTAAGCCACAATTATGACAAAGTTGAAATTATGGGATAAAAAGTCAGATTTATGACTTCAAAAGGCAAAATGATCACATAAGTCATAATTATGACAAAGTAGTAATTATGATATAAAAAGTCAAAATGATGACATTTTAAATTGAACTTATGAGATAAAAAAAGCAAACAATTGTTTTTTTTGTCTCATAATTATGACTTAGAATGGCATAATTTTGACTTGGTATGTCAATTTTAAATTTTAAAGTCATAATTATGACATACTAAATTGAACTTATGAGATAAAAAGCAACAAAAATACTATTATAATTAGATTTTTTTTGTCTCATAATTCTGAATTATGTCAGAATTTTGACTTGGTGTGTTAATTTCAAATTTTAAAGTTACTATGTCCTAACTAAGACTTTTAAAGTCATAATTTCAACTTGAGAAAATTATGATATATTTTCTTCAGTGGTGGAAATGGGCTTCCGTAAATTTGAGCATTTGTGAAAGCAACAGCAGCTTTATGGGCTAAAGGACAGACTGAGCTTCTCTGCATTGCTGCGCCTGTGGCATCATGGGATATCTATGGCAACTGTCGAACGGATGGCACAAGTAGGCGAGGGTGCTAAACTCTGACAGAAAACGGAGGCACTTCCTTCTGTCGGCGGATGGCTTGCAATCTTATGCACAACGGTAAAAACACATCCTCACAGCCACACTAATACTATAAATACCTCAGCCAATGCGGCAGATCTTTCTCCATCCATAACCAGCTCCATTAACTCTGAAGTAGCACAGATGAAGGCTAAAAGCTTGCTTGCTGCATATTTTATTAGAGATGTTTGCTAATACTAACTCACATTTAGAAACTAAGCAAAACTGTAACCCCAAAAGTATTACATTTTGAATCATAACTTCTCACACCAAATATCCGGTACTGTTGGAAGTGAGTTTTCAGTACCCATTGTATGTTATTAGTAAGTTCAGAGCATATCTTGTCATACAAAACGTGTTGTTCTTTTAAAAATGCTCAGTGTGAGTTTTAAGTACCCACTGTTCGTTATTATCTCATTATCGTTTAACTTTGGCATTTGAAAACATAAAACAATAAAACTATTGTACTATATGCCCTCTCTTGAAGTATTAATCGAGTGTAACTTGCTGCACCAATCATGTCAGTTTGTTAAGGGGCCGAACTTACACTATTCTTTGTTGGCGGACGATAAAGTGAATGAAAATAACAAACAATGTTCATTCGAGCCAGAATACCACAAAGACTTTTTAGACTCGGGCTAATAATTAACCACCTAGAAACCACCCAGAACAGCTTAGCAACCAACTAGCAACATGCTAAAACCATTCAGAACACTTATTCAACCATTTGGCAACGTTTCGTAAACCACTGGCGTCAGTCACGGCAGCGAGTTGTGCTCTCGCAAAACACCGAAATCTTGTATTTCTGATTCGCAGTTTTCATAGTTTTGCCTATTCAATATTTTGTAGGTTTAAAACTGTAATTAAATTGTTCCTGTGGCTCAGTGGTTAGAGCATTGCGTTAGCAGCGCAAAGGTTGTGGGTTCGATTCCCACGGAACACATGTACTGACAAAAAATGTATAACCTGAATGCACTGTAAGTCGCTTTGCATAAAAGTGTCTGCTAAATGCATAAATGTAAATGTAATTAAGCGAACTAACAAAAATCTTCACTGGCAGATGATAACACAGGCAAAAATACCAAACAATGTGCACAGAAGGAGGAATTTGAGCCATATATACAGAAAAGTATATCACAGAACCTCTAGACTCAGGCCAATAAGTACCCCCCTCCCGAGAACATCTTAGCAACCATTCAGAACACTTACGCAGCTATTTGACAACGTGTCATAAACCTCAGGCATCACAGCTGTGAATTGTGCACTTCTAAAGAAGAGCATACATCTTGTATTTCTTATCTGTATCTTTAAAGCTTTGCCAATGCAATAGGTTTTGTACGTTTAAAACTCTGAGTGAGCAAACATGCACAATTCTTCACCCGTGGATGATTAAACGGGTGAAAATAACAAACAACACACACATAATTGGAGATCTGAGCCATATCTTTAGAGAAGTATTAAACAGAGCTTCTTTAGACTCAGGCCAATAAATAACCACCTGAAATCACCCGAGAACATCTTAGCAACCATTCAGAACACTTATATTCAAATTATTACATAAAACGTGGAAATTATGACAAACTAAGACACAATTATGACAAAGTCAACATTACGAGATAAAAATACATAGTTATGAGATAAAACGCTGAAATTATGACAAGACATAATTATGAGATGAAGACAAAATTATGGCATAAAAAGGCAAAAATATGATATACTAAGCCACAATTATGACAAAGTATAAATTATGAGATAAAAAGTCATACATTTGAGTCGACATTATGAGATATAATTATCAGATAAAACATTGAAATAATTATGAGATAAAACATTTCAATTATGACATACTAAATCATAATTTTGAAATAAAAAGTCAAAATTATAACAAGTTGAAGTCATGACATATAATCATAATTATGATAAAGTCGACATTGTCAGATAAAAAGATGAGATAACACATACAAATTATGACATTAAATTATAATCATGAGATAAAAAGACAGAAATATGATTTTAAAAGGCAAAATTATGACATACTAGACCACAATTATGACAAAGTCATAATTTTGAGGAAAAAGGTCAAAATTATGTCAAGTTGAAATTATGACATACTAAACCACAATTTTGACAGTCAAAATTATGAGATAAAGTCATAACTATGGAATAAAATGACATAATTATGACTTTAAAAGCAAAATTAAGACAAAATTGAAATAATGAAAAGTCAATTTTGAGAAAAAAGTCAATTCAAGACAAATATCATAGAGCCTCTTTAGACTCAGGCTAATAAGTAACCACCTAGAAACCCCCCGAGAACATCTTAGCAACCATTCAGAACACTTACGCAGCTACGTTTCAGGAACGTTTTACACTCGCAAGGACCACACACCTTGTACTTCTTATCTGCATCCTCTTAGTTTTGCCATGTAATAATTAGCAGGTTTAAAACTCTGCTGACTTGATCTAAGTGGGCCGGATGTAAAAAATAGATGCTCCGAAACACACAAAACTCAAGCCGTCGCCTCCGCGTGCGCGAGAGAGAGCCTCTCCTGGGACCGGCTGTTATATGATGACTTGACACGTCTTTCAACATTAGTTACTTCATCTCTTCATATCTCTTCATAAGAGATGTTTGTGCTGGATGCACGCCCACCCCAAGGCTAGTGTGCTGAATATAGCAGCCAATGATGCACTTCTTAATGAGTGTCGGTTGCTATGAAACAACAGTTGGTTAATTGTTAATTCACGCCTGGCAGTAAGACGTGACACCGTGGGCCGACTCTTGTCAACGTACGGGATTCGCCTGACGTTAAGTATAGCTGGTGTCACATGTACTCATGTATGTACACTTTTCTATGATTCAGTACGCTAATTTAATGCCAATTAGTAGCGTTCAATAAATCAGCTGAAGGAGCGGGAACTCTTCCCGCCAAAATCACGGCGGTTACGCTCATGCAGGTTTCTGTCTGTGTCTCTGGGCTGAACTAACAGACCTGATTTACTCCTCGGTTGCCATGTTGGTGCCAATTGAAAGTGGCAGAGGAGGCCGGCGCTGAATCCTAATTACAGAGCTGATTGCACCGCCGCGGTGGGGGAGATCTGGACCAAAACACCCAGCTGTTAACGGCTCCCGAGAGATCGGAGACCACCGGAGGAGCCTGGATCTAGAGTCATGTCATCACAGCTGCAGCTGGAAGAACATGTGATGCATCTTACAATTAAAACATCACTTTTTTATTTATCACGGAATTGGGCATTTGTTTTGGTCAAACTTTTTTACAGAATCTGCAATAAAATAAAATAAAATAAACCAATAAATAAAAATGGCATACATTCACTCTGAATGAAACTGTAACTGCAAGTGTTATCCTAAATAAACTAATACATACATTAATACATTTTATATTAAATTGAATTTGGATGCATAACTTTTTGATCAAACTTGAAATAAACGCTTAACCGAATGAATGACTGAATTTCATAATCTGCAATAAAGGCTTAACCTAAATGAATGAATGAATACGTTTCCTTAAAATCTGCAAAAAAGGCTTAATCTAAATAAATCAATAAATTGATTAACTAATTTCTTTCAAATTAAATCAAAATTGGATATGTGCATAATCTGCAATAAAGGCTTAACAAACAAACAAACATAAATAAATACATAAATAAAATATTCAAGGATCTGTGATAAATGCTTAGCTGTTAACTAAATAAAACGTATAAAAATGACTTATTATTATATAACTTTGTGTTGTGCAACTGACTTTCCTGAGTTCAGTCTTTTTTCTTCCACAAACAGCCACATTCACACACGTCCACACAAACTATATTTATCCAATTAAACAGTTTATATTTAGTGATATCACTGCGAAGCCAAAAATCCTCACGAGGCTAATATACCTATTATACTGAGAAACACTGAAATCCAGACACAGAATGGTGTAATGAAGATTCAAGCGCAGTTTTACTGACTACACACCAACACTTCATCAGACCCGAACAGCAAATCAATGACAACCGGACGCATGTGCTGCATTTCCATCAGAGGAATAGGTCATGCCAATTAACAGTCTGCAAAGTATCGCCATTACAACTGGACATTACACTTTATTTTCGACCCATGACTTCAATGCAAGGTGACTTCAGATCAATGCATGTGCAAAATTAGTCTTTCCTGAAATATCTGACAATCATTTGACTACACCAGGGTTCCTCAAATCTTTCCCTGGAGGTCCAATCTGCTGCAGAGTTTAACCTGATCAAACTCACCTATCTGTGATTTTCTAATGATCTTGAAGACTCTGATTTGCATGCTCAGGTGTGTTTGATTAGGGTTAGAGCTGAACTCTGCAGGAATGGTCCAGATTTGAGGGTCCCTGGACTACACTGTAAGGCATTGTTACGTCCTGAGCGTAAGGTTCCGTTGTGTGAATTCTGTGCCTTGTTTTCTCTTTCTCTCCCTGCAGAACCTGTATCCCCACCTGAGGTTAATTAAGAGCTCTGCTGTGATTGGGTGATGGGAGAAGAGAGAGAGTATTTAAACTCAGTGGCGGCTGGTGTTAAACATTTTTGGGGGGGCGCAAACAAACTGAAAGTACGGGCGATCTGGTCCAAGCTCCTTTTTTTTCTTCATCCGAACGCCTTGTGAACGGGTATTTTTGTAAAGATAAATCCGAATTTTCTTTCATCTCGAGATATTGCGCTTGCTTCCACATTAATTAGTACCTGTCTGTCAACTGACGAGCTGCTGCTGAGTGGAATGAGAGTCGTTGAGAACGGTCCAATCACATGAGGCCAAACATATAAAAACAATATTGATTCGCTCTAACAACAAAAGTGGGAGGAGCCTGTGCCCCAAGGACAATTTGAAACAAGCCAATTAGAGCTTAGCCTCAAATCCCATGCTTTTGAAAAGTTTGTGTACCTACATACACACTCATTAGTCTGGCGCCCCGCACACAAATATGAAAGAAATATAGTTTAGATTTTTTGATTTTCAATAAATTATAATATAACTAACAGTAGAATACTATGACTAAATGATTTTATTTAGTTAATATTTGCGATATATTTCTAACTTATTGTTAACATGTTAAAGGGGGCTAACTTGAAGGGGGGGCAGCACCCCAGCGCCACCTATTGACCAGCCGCCACTGTTTAAACTACAGCTACCCTCAGACCAGTGGTTGGTGGCGGCTGCATGGTGTGCGACGGCTGAGATCTCGTCCTTAAACTCCAGAAATCAGTGTGAAGTCTTCGTGTGGTGATTTGGTGTACCTTTATCTCAATTGTGTTGAGAATGTTGAAGCAGATTTTCTGTCTTTTGTCTCATTGATTAATTTAAGAAGTGAGTGTTAACTTCAGTTGCCCATTACAAATATTAACCTTTAATTCATGTATTTAGTGTTTGGTTTAGTAGGAAGCTGGGTGCAATTTTGTTTTGTATTTCCTATTATCTCCTGTTTGTTATTTTAGGGAGTTAGTTTAATCTGCTGTATTTTCAAATCTTTGTTTGTTATTTTGGCCTTGCCCCCTTCTGAAGTTAATACCCTTTTTGTTACTACTTTGTTTGGACTGTAAATAAAAGCGTCTCTTTTTGCTGCACGTGACCGTGGTTGTTTGGGTTCTTGTATCTTTTTCTGGGTCTGGAGACGGCACTTTCTCTACCATCGCACAGTGTCTCACCACCAACCATTTATTTATGTTGCGGTCTTCCCTAGACTAATTTAGATCGTAACGAGCATAAAAATGCATTGAAATACTAATAACATTCAAATAAAGACAATGGAAATGCCTCGGCTCAATATAATAACATAGGAGAAAGAGGCATATGACGTTTGACCTTCTGAGCTTGACCGGTCTGACAATACTCTCTAGAAATCAAAATTGGATATGCGTAATTCTTTGAACTAATGTACAATAAAGGAGAAACCTACAGCAAATAAACTAATGTATTCAACTTTGTTTGAATTTGATTGATTTAAGCATACGTTGTGGAATAGTTCAAAGAATTACATATATTTGATTTTGAGTCAATGTTTAAAATTTGTCTGGATTTTTGTGTAACTCATTGAAATAAATGTTTGGACGAATCTACAAAAGATGCTTAAATATTATAAAAAATAATAAAATTTATGTTGCATATAAATCATTTATATTTGTTTATTTAAGAATTCTAAAAGTGTATATATTAGAAAATAAATTATAGTAGTGGAAATTAAATAAAAATAATCTGCAATAAAGGTTTAACCAACCAACCAATCAAGAAACAAAGAAACAAAAACAAACAAACAAATAAATAAATATCCTATATTTGTTTGAAATTTACACAAAAATGCTTAACTATGATAAAATAAATAATATATAAATGATTTATATATTTATTAATTACAAAAATAAATTATAGTTGTTTCTGGAGACGTCGAGTCATGATGAAGCCATCTGGGGTCTACAATAATTATAATAAATATTATAATAATATAATATGCATATTGGTTTAACCAATAAATAAACAAATAAATGTCCTATACTTGTTTTAAATCTATAAAAATGCGTAACTATTATAAAATAAATATTATAAAATTAATAATAATAATAATAAATGTAAATTATTTATATATTCATATTACGAATTATAAAATTATATTTCATAAAATAAATTATAGTGGAAATTTTAGGGAAAAATTGATTTAATAAAAGCAACAGCAGATTCTCCTCAAAACACCATATACACCGTCAGAAACCTGCATCATGTTTCACGTGTGAGCTCATCAGCGTTCGTCCTCGGTATCGCTAAACGTTTAGCACATTCAGAAGAGGCGTCTGGCCGTTAGTTTTCTCTGTAATTGCGCGGGCGAAGCTAGACGTAAGAGGTGTTTGTGGAATCAGAAAGTGCATTTTATAGCTCACTAGCTCTGGATGAATTCATAAGCTCTGTCCCGTGCTGTCCGATCCCTCCAGAACTCAACAATGTCTTATATAAATTCATGAGCTCCTTTATTCTCTCGGTCTCTCAGACGCGGTTGTGGGGTAAACGCACACAGGCCTGAACTTCATACGGAATAAAAGACGCTTTCATGGAGTCCATTAGACGAGCCTGCGCTGATCATCCGCCGCAACACAATACAGCTTCAAAACACCAAAGACCATGTGTACAATCATAATTACTTAGTTTGTTTACTGTTACTAGCTCTGTTTGCTAAGGCTAATTCTTTCTACTAATAAAAATGCTTTGTTTTCAAATAGATCAGATTCACACATTTCAAAATCACCTTGATTCACCTTGATTCAAGGTGGTAAAAACCACCTTGAACACCTTAGCAACCACATAATGTGGTAAAAATACCCAGAATACCTTAGCAACCACATTATATGCTCAATAAACCCACAACACCTTAGCAACTCCATAGCAACATGTTAAAAACCCAGAACACCTTAGCAACATGTTAAAATACCCAGAATACCTTAGCAACCACATACTGCTGACACCCTAGCGACACGTAGCATTGTGGCGAGTTAGCGCGGGGAAGCGTGCTAAAAATAGTTGGAACCTGTGATTGTTAAGCTAACGGCTCACAGCGTTCTGTAGAAACGTTGACAGCTAAAGCAGCGAGGAGTTTCTTCACACGCGCTGACGGCTGTTCTCTGAGGACTGTCCGCGCGCTGCATGCTAGTACACGTCCTAAACAAACAACATTAAGGCCTTGGCTAAGAAAAAGCTCTCAGTCTGGCTTTCATGCTCGAGTGGCTTTGAATAAAAGCATGTCTGCTGTTTTATACAGCCATACAATGTTTAATTAAGGTTGCAACAGGAGTGGATTTTTAACAAAAGTCATTGTTTTGTTACAGTGCCAAAGGGACTATACTGCAGATGAGACGCTGACAGACAGAGAAGATTTGAAGAGACTCCAGCAAACTCACGAATCTCACAGAAGCAGTGCTCACGGTGTGTAGTCTGTTCACCTGCGGTTTAGGGATCATCACTCGACACCAGCACGGATTTACACGGCAAGAGCTGCTTAAAAACACACCACAATACAGCGGGTTAGTGTTAGTCATCAAACTGCTTCATCCTTCATGCCACGCAGCACTGGAGAAAAGATGATAGACAGACAACACGAAAATGGAAATCAGTCTGGATTTCATAGAGTATTTTTTTATTATAATAAATAACTTCTAGTAAATCAATTAAAAATAATCATACTTATTAATATGTTACATTACATATAATTATATTTTATTAATACAGTATATACATGTGTTAATGATATTAAATCTTTGGCAGAAATGCAAATATATTTCACAGACAAAAGTTTGTAATAAAGTAGTGAAATGCTTCACTAATTTTTTATTATTTTAATAAATGTAAAAATAATAAAGTAATTATATAAATGTATTAATAGAAATATAATACATTTCAGAAGTTTTTAACATTCTCAATATATAAAATAAAATGTTTTACTACTTTTAAACAAATAAAAGCAATTAAAATATTATGCCAGGCTACTTTACGATAAATATATTATTGAAATATTAATACATTTCAGCTGTTTAATGAATGTATGATCTCTTTCTATTACAAATATTGTTTTAATTCAGACAATGTAAAACATCAAAAAACATGAATAGGACTGAGCAAAATCATTTAAAACTAAATCAAACATTGTCCGCCAAACAGATGTTACTAATAATGTCCCTCCTGCCACGCTTCCTTAATCATTCCCAGCTGCAATAACGCATCATTAGTTATTAAAAACAGACATGAACTTAACGAGACGAACACGAATATACATTTGCGTCCTCTTGGGGAAAATCCTGTCACCCGTGTCTCTCGGCGGGTGGCAGCGACTCTCCGGTACGGCCTGATGCTGATGTGACTTCCACAAACACCTGTCAGCCAGCGGGAGTGCCAGCATTTCAGACATTATTTCATTTTTCATGCTGTGCTTACATTTCGGTCTGGCCTCAGGTCATTTGGGCTTTCTCGTGTTCGGAAAAGGTGCGACATGACAAATGAGTGAGAGAGCATTAGCTGTTATTAAAACGTTGCAGCTGTGGGTGCGAGTGCGGCGCTGGCGCTATATTTTTTAACTGCAGCTGGTTGTGAGTTATGGAGGAGAAACTGAGGTGTTTTTGAAGCATGGCCGATCTGTCAGGAGAAAACGCCTGTGGGAACGGAGAGCTGTCAGAGAAATGACAAAATAACTTTGGCAAAGTTAGAAACAACAACATTACGTTCACTCACTGCCTTGTCATTAGCATTTGTGAACAAAAGGCTAGCCGCGAACAGTGACTTATCTGACTTCAGTTAACCAACACACTGTGCGCTAGGATGCTAGCAGGCGTAATTTAACAAAAAGGTCAAATTGTTATATTTTTGTCCCACAATATTTTGGGACACTCATTTATACTCAGTATTTTTTTACATAAATTCGCTTGGCGGCCATCCTGGAAATGCCCACTGGATGCTATTTCTATTTAACATACAGGTATACAAATCTGAAAGAAATTAGCAATAAAATCTGACAACAAATGAATTATACATTTAGATTTTCCACTTGAAATTGTACTAAAAACACTAGTTTTCCATCTGTGCTAATGCTAATTGCTAATGCACACATAACATTACTGGTTGTTTTAACTGAACGACTTGAGTAACCAAGACTTGACGACATTTTAAGATATTAACCTCATGTTAGGTCATTCAGCAGCCATCTTGGAAATGCCCACTGGATGTAATTTTTTTTAATTTTCAACCCTTTTAATATTATATTTCAAATAAACGTATCTTTAAGATAATGATATTTTGAGATAACTTACCGCAAGTCAGTTTGTTTGGTGGCCATCTTGGAAATTCCCTCTAGACTATATTTTCTATGTAGCATGAAGTATGAAAGTCAAAATCATTTTGAATCCATATTTAAAATCAGCAATACATTTTGATTCTCCATGTGAAATCACACTAAAAACAATTTTTCACTCTGTGCTTACACAATTTGTTATTATACACATAACTGGCTCTTTTAACTGAACAGCTCTTGAGTAACCAAGACTTTACAACATTACAAGATTTAAGTCAGGTAATTCAGCGGCCATCTTGGAAATGCCCACTAGAAGTTATTTTTATATCAATATTTTCAAAACGTGTTAATGTTATATTTCAACTAAAGTCGTTTAATAGGTCAAATTATGTCATTTTTGAGATTTCAAGACAACTTATCGCAAGTCAGATCGCTCAGCGACCATCTTGGAAATTTCCACTAAATTATATTTTCTATGTACCATGAAGTATGAAAATCAAAATTATTTTGATTACACATTTCAAAACAACAATACATTTTGATTCTCCACATGAAATCACACTACAGATGCTATTTTGCAGTGCTAATTGCTAATATACACACACACAACGACTCTTGAATAAGACTATATGATATTTTAAGAGACTTACCACAAGGCCAGTCTCTTGGCGGCCATCTTGAAAAATGCCATCTGGAAGGTATGTAGTATTACAGTGTTCATAAATATCAATATCTTCAAAACATGCATTAAGATTAGGGTAGAGTTGGGGGAAAACGCCTCCCTACTGTTTTTCCCAAAACAACACAAGATAAAGCCAAGATCAATTTTTATTGTAACTATGGACTACGTTGACGAGAGTGATGTAGAAGTTTTCACCATGAAGCTTGTGGTCACACCACCAGTGTGATGCACCGAAGAGAAAACCGATTTCACAGTAAATGGTCTCATTTTCAGCAGCAAATTTTTTTTTTTTAAGTTTGTTGTTTTGTTGAACATCACAGTCATATATGATATGAGAACAGTAGGGCCTGTAGACAGTAGATAGGGAGTGTGTGTTATTTAATAAAAATATCATTATATTTTCGGAATGACATAATTTTTTACTCAAACATAGTCAGTGGGGTAAAACACCACCAGGGAGCAATGGACAATTACTGTAGTTATTCTGTTCTGGACATCAAATCCTTTGTTTTTCCATCGAATATATTCTAGTTATATAGGCAAGGCAAGTTTATTTATATAGCACATTTCATACACAGTGGTGATTCAAAGTGCTTTACATAAAAGGAAGTAAAATAGACTTAAAAAAAATATATATAATCACAAAAATAAAAACAAAATTATATAAAAATTGATTTTAAATTAATTTAAAATAGTTAAGAATAGAAAATGATTGTACATAAAATACAGTGCAATCAGTTGGGACGTAGCACAGTGCTCATTCAACAAACGCACAGCTAAACAGATGAGTTTTGAGTATTAATTTAAATGTGGTTAATGTTTTAGCACATCTGATCTCTTCTGGAAGCTGTTTACAACTGTGGGCGGCAAAAATAGCTAAAAGCAGACTCCCTCGTTTTGTGTGAAACCCTTGGTATTTCTAAATGACTTGATCCTAATGATCTGAGTGCTCTGTTAGGTTTATATTCAGTGAGCATATCTGCAATGTATTTAGGTACTAGGCCATTGAGTGATTTATAAACGAGTAAAAGTACTTTAAAATCAATCCTAAATGTAACTGGAAGCCAGTGTAAGGACCTGAGGACTGGTGTGATATGCTCAGATTTTCTGGTTCTAGTCAGAATCCTGGCAGCAGTGTTCTGGATGAGCTGCAGATGTCTAATGCTCTTCTTTGGAAGGAGACCATTACAATAATCCATGCTGCTGGTGATAAAGACATGAACAAGATTCTCCAAATCTTGGCTGCAAACAAAACTTCTAATTCTTGCAATATTTTTGAGATGATAGTATGCTCATTAGTTACTGCTTTGACATGACTACTAAAACCAAGGTCTGTCTCCGGAATCACCCCAAGATTTTGACTTGATTTTTAGTTGTTTGACCCCTAGAGTCAAGGTAGTGGGAGTGGGAGAGTTTTGTCCCAGCATACACCAGTTCCTCTATTTTCTGTGAGAAGCTTAGAAGTGGAGATGCTAGAGAGGGATAATGTGTCTCCATCTGAGATCTGGCTCTTGTGTTTCCAGTGGCTGTGGTATGTTGTCCTGGCTTCCCTGGCTGTTTTCCAGAAAGTCGTCCTTGGGTGCTGAGTCTTGGAGCTGTTGTAATACGTCACAGTCTGCATGTGATGAGCTCTGTGGGCAGGGCTCAGCCGGGATGTCCATGAGCAGTGGTTGTTTTGGCTGCTTGGTGTTATCAGTGTCCTTGTGGGATGTGTCAGCCACATGATGACTCTGAAGCTGATATGAAGTCCTGCGGTCACTCATACTCTGTCCAGGTATAATATATAACTATATAATAATATAATAATAAAAATATAATAATAATTTTGTAATGGTTTTACTTGAAAAAGCTAATGATTCATAATGGTATTTTAATGGAAACCATTGGAATTTCTGTGATGATTTCTATTGGGCTTCTATTGATTTTTATTATTATATTCTTTTTAATTTTATGCCAAAACTGCCTGTACCCTGATTTTGCTCTAAATGTTTTAAGAAAATTGCTTTGTTTGACTGGGGGGTATTTTACCCCATCCATGCCCCATAGCCCCTTGGTACAAATTACATTTTTGTTAAAAATCTAACAACATGAAAAATCTGGACATTTTTCATACTTGGTTTATAATTTATGTCAGTGTCACTAAGACCATGATAAGTTTTCTGAACACATTTAACCTTTGTTTTACAAAAAACACTTTACACTAAAGTGTAGTGTACTTCCCCCACTTTACACTATATTTCAATTAAACTTTTCCTCAATAAAAAGGTCAAATTATGGCAGTTTTGAGATAATGACATTTAGTTCCAGACCTGAAAATTTGCTAAAAATGTTTTTTTTTTTTTTATTATTTATCTGCACTAATACTAATGGATAATATACACGTGTATCAGAAACTTAACTGGGTCTTTTAACTAAATGCTCTTGAATAACCAAGACATTCTCTTTTTTAAAGTTATCAAAGTTAGCATAATACTAATGCTTACGTACTATTTCAACAGAATAGCAGCTGCCTTTACAGTCAAAATGAATTTTGATGCTAAAATACGGTGGCTGAGAGAGCTCAACGCGCTGCAACTTCAAAAAACACATGCAAATAGAAAAAGCACCAGCAAATCAAGAAAACGTCTTCATCAATTTGACAGCAGGCGCTGCAAATGCTCACAACACAAACAAATGAAGAATTTTATGTGCAGTGCGTTTCTTTATTTGTTTGTGTTGTAAGCAATTACGTGTTAGCGCGTGTGTTGTCAAATTGACGAGGTTGTTTTCTTAATTTGCTGGTGTTTTTTTATTGCTCTCTCGACCACCGTACTAAAATCACAGGACTGTACTAAAATCTCACTTATGCTAATTCACATCTGTGCACTGAAAAGTTCAGTTACCGGCTGCTAATTTGCTAGAAAGTTAGCAATAGCATATGATACTACAGCACAAAAACCTACAGAATATTTGACTTTAAATTAAATTACAGAGCAACAGTGTTTGTTAGTTGAGTTTTATGAAGGAGAAAGATGAACATAGAGCTGGCATGGATACATTAAACATGCTACATTTCTCTCCTCAGCATTGATCGCTAAACATCATTAGCCCCAGTTTCTGACGGTTGACATGAGAGTTCAACGGTAATTTCCTCCGGTACACCTTTATGAAAAATATTGATGTTTTTTGAATGTTGTGATCGATACGTGAAAACTTTGTCAACAAAGCGAGTCTGCTAGGCCCTTTTTGACTGTATTCTTTAAAGTCTGGCAACCTTGACAGCTGATGTTATTATGTTTGTGCTAGACATCCAAACAGATGCTTAATGAGTTTTATTATTTCTGTCCCCGCACAGCGTGAGGAGATCCCTCAGCAGGATCAATACACACAAAGCTCCGGGTCCTGACAACATTCCTGGGCGTGTACTGAGAGACTGTGCAGTGGAACTCACTGATGTCTTCACAGACATTTTCAACATCTCACTAAGTCAGGCTGTTGTCCCCACATGCTTCAAAGCTACCACCATCATTCCAGTCCCGAAGAAGTCATCTCCATCCTGCTTCAACGACTACCGTCCAGTAGCACTCACTCCTATTCTCATGAAGTGCTTTGAACGGCTAGTCATGCAACACATCAAATCTGCCCTCCCCCCCTCCCTGGACCCCTTCCAGTTTGCATATAGGTCCAACCGCTCGACCGATGATGCCATCGCCACTGCCCTCCACCCAGCCCTCACACATCTGGACAAAACGGACACGTATGTCAGATTGCTGTTCATAGACTTCAGTTCAGCATTCAACACAATCATCCCTCAACAGCTCATTCATAAACTGGTCCAGCTGGGGCTCAATACATCGCTGTGCAACTGGCTGTTGGACTTTCTGACCGGGAGACCTCAGGCAGTACGGGTCGGCAGTAACACATCCAGCACCATCACACTGAACACAGGGGCCCCCCAAGGATGTGTGCTGAGCCCCCTCCTCTTCACTCTGCTGACCCACGACTGCACACCATCACACAACTCCAACCTCTTTCATTAAATTTGCGGATGACACGACTGTGGTGGGTCTCATCAGCAACAGAGATGAGACAAACTACAGGAGCGAGGTGAGCCGCCTGGCCGGATGGTGCAGGGACAACAATCTCTCTCTGAATGTGGAGAAGACGAAGGAGATTGTTGTTGACTTCAGGAGAGTGCACACTCAGCATGCTCCTCTGACCATCAACGGTGCGACTGTGGAGAGAGCGAGCAGCACCAAGTTCCTGGGTGTACACATCACAGAGGACCTCTCCTGGACCAACAACACTGCAGCACTAGCCAAGAAAGCACAACAGCGTCTCTACTTCCTCCGCAAACTCAGAAGAGCCAGAGCCCCGACCCCCCATCATGTGCACCTTCTACAGAGGCACCATCGAGAGCATCCTGACTAGCTGCATCACTGTGTGGTATGGCGCCTGCAACGCGTCCTGCCGCAAGTCCCTTCAACGGATAGTGAGAGCAGCTGAGAAGATCGTTGGTGTCTCTCTCCCCTCCCTCCAGGACATCTACAGCACCCGTCTCACCCGCAAAGCCCTCTACATTGCAGGTGATACCACCCACCCGACACACAGCTTCTTCAGTCTGCTGCCATCAGGGAGGAGACTGCGGAGTCTCCAGGCCAGGACCAACAGACTGAAGGACAGCTTCATCCACCAGGCTGTCAGGAAGCTGAACTCCCTCCCGTCCTTGCCCCCCCTCCCCTCTCTTACACCACGCACCACTGAACTCTGACCCCACCCCCCCGCACACGCATAGCCCCCCCCCCCCCCACACACGCACACACACAAACACACACACACACAGTGACAAAAACCAGTCACTTTGTACAGCATTGGTCTGACCTCATTTAACTACCTCTTCCGACAGTCTGAATAAAGACTGCTCTCTCGTCACTTTAAAAAAAAATAGATTTAATAAGCTCTTTGCACTACACCATCCATATTCTGCACTGTCTGTGTATTTCACTGTTTTGCACTATTTTCCACTGCCTTATGCCACTTATCTATTTTTTATTATTATAATTATTTCTACATGTCCTTATTTGTATATTTGTGCGTTCTACTGTTAGTGTTTAGTGTTATCTGTATGCACCAGGGAGTAAGAGAGTAATGCAATTTCAATTCTCTGTATGTATGTACGGTACATGTGGTAGAATTGACAATAAAGCTGACTTTGACTTTTTGACTTTGATTATTCAACATGCGCATTAAAAGCATGTCTCCGGGGCTCTCTTTAGTCATGGCCTGGCACAGTCAAACGATAATGTCTAACATCGGATGCTAATTCGGTTTTGATGAATTCTTGTTTTGCATGCATGTGAATGATAAATTATTTTTAAGGGCATTTAAATAAGTCGCCTGTCATTAATATCTGCGGTGAGCAACAGAACGATAATAAAATCAGGATTATACGTAAAATCTAGCTCAAAAAGACATGATTCTGTGATATTATAAAGACTGGTTTTCAACACAATAGTTCAACACACATATATGCATTTAAAAATAATACATATCTTATATACATTTTGTTACAATAAATGTTTTAGTATATATTACATATTTTTCAATAATACATATAACTAGGTTTTATACAAATGTATTTTTTTTATTTATATATAAATATATAATGATGTATATATAATATTTGTATGCATGTGTGTATATATATGTGTATAGTAAACTTAGAGTTTCTGCAGCAGTGAGTCAATGACTCGGTTCACTCACGGCCTCTCTGTGAACCTCTACATGACTTTGTCACCCATCTTAGTTTTCCAGCATGACACTGTTTGAAGAGACAGGCTTGTGTCGCAGTGGTGCGCACTCCCTCCCTCCCACCTAGAGAAAGGAGAGGTGAAAGCCTGTTTCATGTGTACACGCGCCACCGCTGCCTGTCTCAGCCTCTCCTCAGCTTCTTTGTTTTATACGCGTCTAACCTTCAAGGCGTAATAATCTGCTCTAATCCATTCCCCGGACTGTAAACGCTCCTTATTATGTTCGGCTCCGAGGTCTCGGGTTAAATGTTTGCACAGTAAAACCGCCAGTTTCTGATACAAACATATTGTGGATATCAGGTCAAGACAGCGATTTATAAACATTTATTTTGCTATCTAGGCATGTCACTGCACAAATATGCATTTATGTCTAATTAATTATGCGAGTTGCCTTCAAGTCATTTATGTAAATGTATTTACGAGACGAGACGTTTCTTTCAGCACTGAAGTTTGAGGGCGTCAATGAAAGAAAGATAAGTACAATTGTCTTCGTTCATAATTGTGTTTTGAGTATCAGTGTTGACTGTATCATTCATTAAGAATAGCCAGTAAATAGGACACTTTTATTGGTGTGTGCGATCAAATACTCTCTTAGTAAATAATAAAATACATGAAATATAAATTTGTGTTTCATTTCTTTGTCCTAAAACTAAATAAGGGTTCACTGAGTGAAATTATCAAAGAATAATGTGGTTAGACCTCACTGATACAACATACAGTAGATTAACAAGAACATTAAATCAAATCGTCTAGGTTACGTACGTAACCCCCGTTCCCTGATGGAGGGAACGGAGACGTTATGTCGTGACGACATAGGGGATTTACCTGGAAGCCCCGAACATCTCTGATAAGAGAAAACGCCATTGAAATTAGCTAGTGGATTTTGCATACCTGAGCCACTCCCCGTGCATACGGGTATAAAAGGGCGACAGGTGCATCCACTCATTAGGTTTTACGCTGAGGAGCCGAGACGAGTCCCTGGCAACCAGCGATGGTTCAAGATTGTGGCATGGGGACATAACGTCTCCGTTCCCTCCATCAGGGAACGGGGGTTACGTACGTAACCTAGACGTTCCCTATCTGTCGGTCACTACGAGTTATGTCGTGACGACATAGGGGTCCTATGGAAAGCGCCAGAAGCTGAACCCCGTCACAGATGATGACAAGCGAACGCGTGACAGACAAATGCCATGCAAGAGGTTGCAACCTTCCTACCGCTCCAGCGCAAATTCGCTAACCTTGGTGCCCACCGGGACCACTGAGTACATCGCTGCTGGAGATAGCCAAGCCACTGTTCCTTTCCCCACGGAATCGGAAGGGATTTCGACCTTCAGTGAAAGACAGCTTCAGGTCTTTCCTATTTGTTGTTACAGCTTGTCGTAACGGCAGGGAAGCGAGCCTTCCAGAGAAGGGCGCTACGGAGGCCACATCCTGCCCGAAGGGAGGTAACATGTGGAGACACTGATATGGACTGGCCAGGCTTGGGGCAGTACTACATACGACTGGACTCTGGGGCAGATCCTACCTAGGAGTAGGGAGAAGGGCTGCCAGCAGAACCTGACAGAAGCTCTGTCACAGGGAAGACACGGGTTTACCGTGAGGAAACCTTACCGTGGAAGAATACACATATGGGATTACCCGAAGGGGAATCAGGCCATACGGACACCTAGCCCAGTACAGGGGCTGACCGGAGACCCGGGCGAGCTAACACCAGTACTGGGCCTGGCGTCAGACTGCTCCGCCCAGTCTGACTGCCGGGGGTGCATGGAGGATTCCACCAGGGTTCACCGTCCGGGGAACTGAACTGGGGGAGAAAAAGGCGCTCGTATCCCCGGGTGAGGGGAATGGCGCAGCAAGCGTGACACCGGCCAGTTCTTCCCGCCCATTACTTACCCAACACATGGAAGAAACTGGCTCAACGCGGAGATTGTAGAATCTTGAGAAGGTGTTCGGTGTCGCCCAGCCCGCAGCTCTGCAGATGTCTGCCAAAGAGGCGCCGTGCGCCAACACATGGGAGGAGGCAACACTCCGAGTGGAGTGAGCCCTCACCCCCAGGGGGCACAGCTCGCCTTGCGACTGGTACGCCAAGGCGACGGCCTCCACTATCCAGTGGGCCAACCTCTGTTTGGAGACAGCCTTCCCTTTCTGCTGCCCTCCGTGGCAGACAAAGAGCTGCTCGGAGCTTCTGACGCTCTGGGTGCGGTCCACGTATATGCGCAATGCTCTTACGGGACACAGCAACGCTAAGGCTGGATCTGCCTCCTCCGAGGGCAGTGCTTGCAGGTTCACCACCTGATCGCGGAAGGGCGTGGTGGGAACCTTGGGCACGTATCCAGGCCGGGGTCTCAAGACAACGTGAGAGTAGACTGGCCCGAACACAAGGCACTCTTCGCTTACCGAAAACGCCTGGAGGTCCCCGACCCGTTTGATGGAAGTGAGCGCGGTCAGGAGCGCTGTCTTAAGAGACAGGAACTTCAGCTCGACTGAGTCCAGCGGCTCAAAGGGGCCCCTCTGAAGTCCAGCCAGGACGATAGAGAGGTCCCAAGAGGGCACAAGGGGAGGCCTGGAGGGGTTCATCCTCCTGGCCCCCTTCAGGAACCTCACGATGAGATCATGCTTTCCCAGGGACCGGCCGTCCACTGCATCGTGGTGAGCCGCAATGGCGGCTACATACACTTTCAAGGTGGAGGGTGACAGCCTACGCTCCAACCTTTCTTGCAGGAAAGAAAGCACTACTCCAATCGTGCATCTTTGGGGGTCTTCTCGGCGAGAAGAACACCAGGTCGCGAACAGACTCCATTTCAGTGCGTAGGTTTGCCTTGTTGAAGGAACTCTAGCCTAAATGATGGTCTCTACCACCACCGGTGGTAGACCACTCAAGTCTGCCGCGTCCCGTCCAGGAGCCACACATGGAGGTTCCATAGATCTGGACGCGGGTGCCATATGGTGCCGAGCCCCTGAGAGAGGAGGTCCTTTCTCAGAGGAATGCGCCAGGGAGGTGCTGTCGCGAGGGAAATGAGTTCGGGAAACCAGGTCCGGGTGGGCCAATGGGGCGCAACCAGCAGGACCTGCTCCTCGTCCTCCCTGAGCTTGCACAGTGTCTGTGCGAGTAGGCTCACTGGGGGAAACGCATACTTGCGTAAGGCCCGAGGCCAGCTGTGTGCCAGTGCGTCTGTGCCGAGGGGCCCTCGGTCAGGGAGAAGTACAGCTGGCAGTGGGAGGACTCGGGGGAGGCAAACAGGTCTACCTGAGCTTCCCCGAATCGACTCCAGATCAGCCGGATCGTCTCGGGATGGAGTCGCCACTCTCCGGGGAACGTGAGCTGTCGTGAGAGCGCGTCGGCCGCACGATTGAGCTGCCCCGGGATGTGAACAGCACGCAGTGACTTGAACTGCGTGTGACTCCAGAGGAGGAGATGGCGGGCGAGCTGTGACATGCGGTGTGATCGTATACCTCCCAGCCGGTTGATATACGAGACCGCCGCAGTGTTGTCCGTGCGGACTAGCACGTGCTTGCCCAACAGCAGTGGCCGGAACTGCCGCAAGGCTAAATGCACTGCCCACAGCTCCAGGCAGTTGATGTGCCAAAGCAGTCGGGGCCCTGTCCAGAGCCCCGAGGCTGCCTGCCCATTGCATGTAGCACCCCAGCCCGTGCTGGAGGCATCTGTTGTGACAACAGTATGCCGGGACACTTGTTCTAGGGGCACCCCGGCCCATAGAAAGGCAAGGTCTGTCCAGGGGCTGAGGGAGCGGCGACACTGCTGGGAGATACCTACTCGCAGTGTACCGCGGCGCCATGCCCACCTCGGGACCCGGGAGTGTAGCCAGTGCTGAAGTGGTCTCATATGAAGCAATCCGAGCGGCGTGACTGCAGCTGCGGATGCCATATGCCCCAGGAGCCTCTGAAACTGTTTCAGTGGTACCACATTCCTGCCTCTGAAGGAACTCAGGCAGTTCAGCACTGCTTGGGCACGTTCCTCCGTGAGGCGTGCCATCATACTCACCGAGTCTAACTCCACACCGAGAAAAGAGATTCTCTGCACAGGGGAGAGCTTGCTCTTTTCCCAGTTGACCCGAAGCCCCAACTGGCTGAGGTGCCGGAGCACCAAGTCCCTGTGATCGCCCAACTGCTCTCTGGATTGGGCTAGGATAAGCCAATCGTCGAGGTAGTTGAGGATCCTGACGCCCACTTCCCGTAACGGGGTAAGGGCGCCCTCTACAACCTTCGTGAACACACGGGGAGACAGGGAGAGCCCGAAGGGGAGGACCCTGTACTGCCATGCCCGACCTTCGAACGCAAACCGTAGAAACGGTCTGTGTCGCGGAAGGATCGAAACGTGAAAGTAAGCGTCCTTCAGGTCGATCGCTGCAAACCAATCCTGGGGCTGAATGCATTTGATCATGCGCCTGTGCGTCAGCATCTTGAACGGGAGCTTGTGCAAAGCCCGGTTCAAGACTCGTAGATCCAGGATTGGCCGAAGGCCACCACCTTTCTTGGGTACGATGAAGTAAGGGCTGTAAAACCCCTGCCTCATCTCGGCTGGAGGGCCCGGCTCGATTGCATCCTTTGCCAGGAGGACAGCAATCTCCTCGCGCAAGACAGGGGCGTTCCGGACTGCCACCGACATCTCGAGAACGCCGTTGAACTTGGGAGGTCGCCGGGCGAACTGAATCGCGTAGCCGAGTCGAATTGTGCACGTGAGCCAGCGAGACAGGCTGGGCAGCGTGAGCCACGCCTCCAGACGCTGTGCAAGCGGCTCCAACGGCACAATCAACGTACCTGTGGTAGTGCAGCGAAAGGGAGTAGGGGTGGATGGTACAGAAGCCGGTGCGTTCTGAGGCATCCTCACCGAACTCCCTGGGTCCCAAACGGGACTGGCCAGAGGTGCGTGGGGAGGAATGTCGTCCCCGAACCGTACTCTCTTGGCTACTGGCAAAATGGGTCGTGGGCAAGAGTGAGGAGGCAGGGCGTCGCACACTGTCGTCCCATGGACCTGAGAACCCGGAGGAAAATGAAATTGCTCTTTCTTTGAGAAGGTGGGTACCGCTGTCCCTTGGACCAGCGGCGGAACAGAAACAAAACGAAACAGAATATTCTCCTCCCGGCCCTCCACCGGGGGAAGGAGCGGCGCTGTTCTCGCCGTCTCCTGAGAAAGAGCAAACTCCAACATCTCCAGGTTGCCTGCGTCAGGGCCGCTTCGTCGACTTCCTGGACGACTTGGGGCCTGGCTGGGACGCGGGGGGCGCCGCTCTCCTGCGAGAGGCTCGACGCGCCGGCCTATGTGTCGATTCGGCCTGGGGCGGAGCAGCTCTGGAGGACGCAGGAGGGCGCCCACGGCGACGGGCAGACTGAGGCCTGGCCCCGGGGGCAGCGGTGGATGGTGCATCACGCCGGGGCAGGATGTGCTGGATCGCCTCGGTCTGCTGCTGTACCGCCGAGAACTGCTGGCAATGCCCTCGACGGTGTCGCCGAACAGCCCTGCCTGGGAGATGGGGGCGTCGAGAAAGCGTGCCTTGTCGACATCCTTCATCTCTGCCAGGTTGAGCCAGAGATGGCGCTCCTGGACCACCATGGTGGACATCGCCTTCCCGAGGGACCGCGCCGTGACTTTCGTCGCTCGTAGAGCGAAGTCAGTCGCCGTGCGCAGCTCCTGCATCAACCCCGGGTCGGTACTACCCTCGTGCACCTGTTTGAGCGCCTTGGCTTGGTGAACCTGCAGGATAGCCATGGCGTGCAGGGCAGAGGCTGCCTGGCCCGCAGCACTATAAGCTTTGGCCGCGAGAGCGGCTGTCAGCTTACAGGCCTTGGATGGGAGACGCGGACGGTTCCTCCAAGTGGCGGCGTTTCGTGGGCACAAGTGCACCGCGACCGCTCTCTCCACCTGGGGAATGCCCGCGTACCCCCTGGCCACTCCGCCGTCGAGGGTAGTGAGGATGGAGGAGGCGGACGAGCGGCTTCTGGCCGTGAAAGGGGCCATCCACGACTTTGTCAGCTCCTCATGCACCTCCGGGAAGAAAGGCACCGGAGTAGAGCGCGGTTGTGAGCCGCGTCCCGCTCCGAGAAACCAATCATCCAGCCGCGAGGGTTCGGGACTGGGCGGTCTGTTGACCTCCAGCCCGATACTCACGGCTGCCCGGGCAAGCATGGCCGTCAGCTCCGGGTCCGGTGCGGCGGTGGTGACAACACCCGAGGGGGGCAGCCCCACCGCACCTTCATCCTCGGAGGACGTGAACCCATCCCCCGATGCTGCGATCAACATCCTATCTACAGATGGCGCACCGAATGAAATGCTGGGCGCCCCGTGGGACAGACCAGCGAAATCACCCGGGAACCGGACGGGATGTTCGCTGCGTGAGGAGTAAGAGGTCCGTGGGGGCGTGCCCGGCGGAGAGGCTCTTACAGTAACCCTCAGATCTCCCAGAGCGTCAGCCGGCGATCCTCTGCTCGAGCCAGAGAGATCAGCACGGGTGGCGGCAGAGGGTGCCAATCCTTTCATAAAGGAAAGGCGAGATCGCAGCGAAATCATGCTCATACGCCCACAACAGACGCATGAGTCATCCACGAACGCAGCTTCAGCGTGTCGGAGGCCCAGACACTGAAGACAACGATCGTGTCCGTCATCCGCAGACAGGAAACGACCGCAACCAGAAGGACACGGACGAAACGGCATCTTGAAAAGACGCGATCGTCCGTGATTTGCTCTTTTAGAATTTGCTCTCTTAGTTGAAGTGCCCAGGGGAATCGCTGATGAAAGGGACTCCGCTGATTGCACCGTTACGCCAACCAGGAACAAAACAAAGATAAACGGCTTTGTGGAGATCAGCACTCTTCTCATCCACTCGGCTCCGAAGCAAAAATCTAATGAGTGGATGCACCTGTCGCCCTTTTATACCCGTATGCACGGGGAGTGGCTCAGGTATGCAAAATCCACTAGCCAATTTCATTGGCGTTTTCTCTTATCAGAGATGTTCGGGGCTTCCAGGTAAATCCCCTATGTCGTCACGACATAACTCGTAGTGACCGACAGATAGGGAACATCCGTATCCGCCATTTTTTTTAACGCACGTTCGGGTCTCATCTGTTTATGGTTATTTTAAGCTGTACAAAACAGGGTTGAGGCTAGAAGCAATGCAGCAAAAAACAGAAGCTAACAAATAATAATTTTACCTGTTAGATTGTGTTTTAACGTCTACACCTACCCCAACCCTAAACCTACCCCTTACAATAATGCAAAAACAGTAATGTTTTACAATGTGAGAAGAATTATGCTATATTTATGTGCGCATGCCCAGCAGTTTTTGCTGTATCCTTCTAGCCTTAAAGGATTAGTTCACTTTCAAATAAAAATGTCCTTATAATTTACTCTCCCGCATGTCATCCAAGATGTTTATGTATTTCTTTCTTCAGTTGAAAAATAAATTAATGATGTTTTTGATGAAAACATTCCAGGATTTGTATTCATATAGTTGGCTCCAATGGACTCTTCAAACTTCAAACGGTTGAAGGTCAAAATGACAGTTTCAGTGCAGCTTCAAAGTGCTATAAACGATACCAGACGATGAATAAGGATCTTATCTAGCGAAACGATCGTCATTTAAAAAATAAATGTATATGCTTTATAAACACAAATGCTCACCTAGTCTGCGATGTGCATTCCAGACTTCACGTAATATGTAATAGCGTTGAAAAGGTTGCGCTTGACGTAGGCTCCATCTCATCTTCTCCTCCAAGTTCGTTGTTTTATCTTGTAAACTCGTTGAGTTGTAACTCCCTTTTTTGTAAATGGCGTTTGACTTTGTATTTGCACATTCAACTTGTAAACACTGACTCTGTACTTCCGCCTACGTCAAGCATGACCTTTTCAACATTATTACGTATTACGTGAAGTCTGGGACGCGCATCGCAGAACAGGCGAGCATTTGTGTTTATAAAGCATATACATTTATTTTATTTTTCTAAATGACCGATTGTTTCGCTAGATAAGACCCTTATTCACCGTGTGGTATCGTTTATAGCACTTTGAAGCTGCACTGAAACTGTCATTTGACCTTTAAACCGTTTGCAGTCCATTGAAGTTCAGTATATGGAGATAAATCCTGGAATGTTTTCATCAAAAATCTTACTTTCTTTTCGACTGAAGAAAGAAATACATTAACATCTTGAATGACATGCGGGAGAGTAAATTATCAGGAAATTTTAATTTGAAAGTGAACTAATCCTTTAACCATAAAACAGCCCCCAGGCTGCTTGATATTGCAAACAGGTTTTTCATTTCATATAATTTGAATGTATTGACGGATTAAACACACTGGTTTGTAGCGCAAACAGTTTTACCATTTACTGCACATTGTTTTATATAGCCTATATATATAGCAGTCACATACACTTTAATTTGAAAACAGTCTATTAACAATAAATGAATACAATTTTAATGCATGTAAGTCTACACAAATATCTAAGATACATAAATAAGACTTAGGCCTATTTAAGTCAAAAGTACAGGAGCGTAATTCTTTACAAGGCGATGGTTTGGGCATGTATTGTATGCTATCGAGGGGCATGTGCTCCCTCATTAAGAATAATCCAGATTTTTTAATGCATAAATATACATATATAAGATGTTGTAATTGAATGAGATCCAGTTTTCACTTTTCCGAGCTGAATATGATTGTGCTTGAGAACAAATAAATAAATAACTGAAGAAAGATGAACCTACTGAGAAGTGTGAGTCATCGGTTTCCTGTCATGACTATCGGAACAGCTTTTTCCAGCTCATCCCACTCCGTCCGTCCGTCTGTCTGTCTGCGGAGCGTCTTCTCTGGGGAACTGTGAGTCGATCCAGAGCTGATGAACCTGCTTCCTCGACACAAGCGCTGCTCTGTCACAGCGCAACACGCTTATTCACCTCTCCTTCTAAAAATAATTTCTTTATCCTGGCTGGACCTTCACAGGAGATGACACATACAGTACTGGCCAATCCACCTGACACCAGATGTGAGCTTCACAGTGAACAGTTAGTTAATAAGTGTGCAACGGAATATATGTTGTGAATTCGTGCGTCAATCAGTGTTGTCATTACTGGCCAATTTCTTGTAAAGAACAGACTGAAACAAGTTATTTGCTGAAAATCTTTGCTCAAATCTCAATTGAGTTAACTTAAACAGTTTTATTTACATTTTTACATTACTGCAAGACAAATCCAAAATCAGTACAGAAGGATATGTTGAGTTAAATGGCAATTAAAACTAATTTCAGTGCATTCGAATTTGCTCACAAAACTGTCGCGTCATTTTTCCTCCCACCTCATATTATTACCATCACAAAAGTTTTTCTTGGTAGAACAATTTTTTTTGTGAACGAACGCAGTGTTTATTAGTAGAATGCAATAATTTTTTTGCGATTAAATGTAAAGTTTCTCTTTAGAACGCAAAAGTTTTGCAAATTAATGCAAAGTTTCTTAGTAGAACGGAAACATTTTGTGATTAAATGTAAAGTTTATTGGTAGAACGCTAAAGTTTTGTGATTAAATGTAAAGATTTTTGGCAGAACACAAAATTTTGTCAATGAACGCAAATTTTCTTGGTACAACGCACATGTTTTTGCGAATAAATGTAAAGTTTCTGAGTAGAATTCAAAAGTTTTGCAAATGAATGGAAAGTTTCTTAGTAGAATGCAACATTTTTGAAATTGAATATAAAGTTTCTCTGTAGACAGCAAACATTTTGTGAATGAACGCAAAGTTTCTCGGTAGAATGCAAATTTTTTTGTGATTAAATGTAAAGTTTCTCGGTAGAACACAAATGTTTTGAAATTTAATGTAAAATTTCACTGTAGAACGCAAACATTTTGTGAATGAACGCAAAGTTTCTCGGTAGAATGCAAATTTTTTTGCGATTAAATGTAAAGTTTCTCGGAGAATGCAAAAGTTTTGAAATTTAATGTAAAATTTCACTGTAGAACGCAAACATTTTGTGAATGAACGCAAAGTTTCTCGGTAGAATGCACATTTTTTTGTGATTAAATGTAAAGTTTCTCGGTAGAATGCACATTTTTTTGTGATTAAATGTAAAGTTTCTCGGTAGAATGCACATTTTTTTGTGTTTGAACGCAAAGTTTCTGGGTAGAATGCAAAAGTTTTGCGATTAAATTTAAACTTTCTCTGAGAATGCTAAAGTTTTTAAATTGAATGTAAAGTTTCTCATGTTTCAACATTTTGGTGAATGAACGCAAAGTGTCTTGATAGAATGCAAAATTAGCTTCTTTTGATTTGTTATATATATTATAAATGTTATTGTATTATTATATTTATTCATAATATATTTTGTGAGTTTTAGTAATAATTATGTTAAATGTTTATGTATTATATTTGTATTTTAATATAAATGGATTTATTATTTATTTAATATAATTTTTTTTGGTGAATTTTGAGTAAATACTTTGTAAAAAATATTTAATTTTAGCAATTCTTGTACATTTTTGCACATATATCAGCATTTTATCAGCGATCAGCCAACCTGCTCTATAGATATTAGCATCTGAGAGCACTGAAAATCTCATTTGCATTGAGCACTAACATGAAACGGGAAAATCCTGACATAATAAAGTGAGTTTTTGATCATCTTCAGAGCGCCGCTCGTTTGTTAGTGCTGAGTTCTCGGGTTCGTTAAAGCCTGTTCTGTATTTGTGCATCTCAGTGACACCAGGTTGATCTCTAGACCATTAATCATGATTCTGAGGCCTCGTTGGTACAAAAGCAGGCTTAATTTTCACCCGGGAGCTCAACAAAAGGCCATTCTCAGAGAAGAACACGGCGCTCTAATCAGTGTCTCTTTTCTTTCTCATTAATTTTAGGCTTCATGATACTTTTAGAGGCTGTCTGGAACTATTAGGAACAGGTAGAATCGGAATAATCTTCCGGTTGTGAGAAGCGCTGACTCATGGGAAGACGCAGCGCTGTGTTTGTCCACTTCTCGTCGGCCCACTCTTAATGTGCCGTTAATCAGAGCCGAAGCGGTCGGACTGTCCTTGTTTTGTTCTGGCGGAGTGGTGAGTCAGTTCGACTCTTGATGTGAAGAAACATCTCTGAGCTCCTGCCTGCTAAAGAAAAGAGCTGCTGAACAACGCAAAGTGCCATCAAACACCGTGCATTTCACATAAAATCAGACTTGTGATGGAGCATATTTACCCAACGCTATATCACGGCAATTCGTACATATTTTACCAGGTGGCTAATTGGTACAAATTCGTATGACCTCACTCGTATGATTTGGAACGATTTATCTAAACCCCAGTTACGGGTAGGTTTAGGGGCGGGGTCAGGTGTAGGTCATCCTTACAAATTCATACGAATTGGGAACTCGTAAAATACGTACGATTTAGCAAAAATCGTATGAATTTCGTACAAATTTGTACGAATAAGTCACCTCATAAAATATGTACGAATTTCCGTGAGATCGGGCTGTATTTACCATATTTCAAGTTAAACTTTGTTTTCAACTCGCACGATGCTCCTTGTTCATTTTTTGATAAACAGACATTTAGAGAAATCACCAAGCTGCTCTGTTCCACACAATGAAAACAACTGAGGCTGGAAGCAGGCAATTACATTAAAATACCCATTAAAAGTATCATAAAATGTGTTATCTACTGAAAACCAGGCCTCATTCAATCTTAGTTGCCATCGTTAAATCATAATTAACACATACATTCAAATTGTATTTTGTTTTAGTTTTTATCCCACTTTGTTTCATAAAAAGTAAAAGTAAAAACTATTAGTAATACAAAGTATACATTATCTAATAATATATAGAATATATAACAACACAAAAAAACGAATTTTGGAAAAAAGTATATTATAAATTGTATAAAATACTGTAAAATATTACACACATTTATTTGATTATTTTAAAAGGAATATTTTAAATAAACATTTATAAAATGTTTCTAAAAATAATTACTATTATTTTACATATAATAATATTATATAAATATATGTAAAAAAATTAATAACTAAACATATTTGTGTAATTATTCATTCACAACTGTCAACAGACCAAAAATGCTTTCGATTATGTTTGTTTTTTCAAACACAGAATATTAATTTAAGATGGCTCACATTTTTTGTTACCCACTTAGATCGTTACCACAAACATTTGAATCATTGAATCATTTGGCAGAGTCTGGCAAAATGCATTAAACGGCGCTGGGAGAACGATTCTCCGGTATGCTAGCTGAAATCACGATCAAGTTAACCAAAACATTTAACAGAAAAACACTCGAGGTTCACCTTGTGTTGAGTTCTGCAGGATGTGTGCAGGTCTGCTTAGCAACAACCAGACGCAAATATAAGGCCAAATAGCTCAATTTGGAAACACAGTTGTGTGTTTTCAGAGATTTTCAGAGGCTTTTAGGACAAAAGAACAGTCCAGAATCAAACCACGTCTCTTTCAAAACTAAATCATCTATTGACTTGCTGCATTTGAGGTCATGGCAACAAATACACATTGTACACCGTTCCTTCCTCACGTGAAAGAAACAAACCAGCCGCTGTCTATCACCTATCTCTCATCTCACATGCACTTAAATAACAGGAACAAGCTAGCCAAGATCATTCTGGATAATAAACAAACTACAAGATTTTACACACAAACAATGCTAACTTAAAGGAACAGTTCAGCAAAAAAAAAACTTGCTTAATTCACTCACCCTCAGGCCATCTGAGATGTAGATGAGTTTGTTTCTTCTTCAAATTTGGAGAAATGTAGTATAACATCACTTGCTCACCAATAGATGTGTTGGGGAGACAACAGGAGATGGACTTTTTCACTGGAGGAAGCGTTATTATAGATTATGGACGTCTAGATTTGTTTCTTACAAACACACAGCTTTTGATTTCACAAGATTAATTGGACTAAAAGGATTACTTGTGGATTATTGTGATGTTTTTATCTGCTGTTTGGACTCTCATTCTGACGGCACCCATTCACTGCAGACCTTTACACTCTCAAAACTTGTGATATTTTATCGTTGCAGATCTGATTGCGCAATCAGCATTGCTTTAGCTCATTTTCTCATTAACATGTCCTTTTCTCTGAACTCCAGATGCTTTTTGCTTCAATTCGAATGTTTCGGTAGCTTCGGTTCATGGTTCTCGACTCCTGATCGAAGACTTTTTGAAATCCCTACGGAGCAGCAAAAGCACTCCGGGATATTTCTGGGCTGAAATTGCCCTGCGGCCTCCGTTTGGTGCATCTGAAGCGACGGAGGTCCTTGCTTGACATTCAGAGCGGCGGCTGTGATTGAGAGCTCCAGTAATTGCCTCTGAAAGCAGTCGAATGTTTTCATCGCGAGGTAAAGTGTGGCGGCCGAAGTCGTTACTCACTGAACCGTGCAAAGATCGCACCACCCCAGAAGCGGCTGCATTAAGTTAATAATCACTTTCCTCTTCCATCCGGCTCTTTTGGTGTTATTTAGGGAGCGGCGTGCCACGCGGGACAAAGAGCGGAGAGGAACAAATAACACATTGTCAACAGATCGCATGAGTGAAGCGTTCATGCTCCGCCGGACTCGATTATAATTTACTTCGCCAATTCCACGACATTAAGAGGCCAGAAATGATGCTTATTCAGCCAGAGCCGTGAAGGAAAGGCTTGAAAGGCCTGCGGTTATTTATATCGGCTCTCAAGTGCCGTTTATCTCTCGTATATACAATTACAGCTAGTTGAGAACTTTATTGATGGTGCTTTGAATTGAAAACGCAAAACGATATTGATTGACCTTCCCCTCGCGGAGGAAACAGGTGAAGTTGGATTTAACTTTTAAAGTTGCAGGTTCAACCCGAAACTCGGACAACAACCAAATGATTCTTTTGATCTTTTCAATTAATCATTTAAACCTGTTCCCAAAATAAAGATGAATTCCAAACCTTATCATTAATAATTATTACATTTTTAAATGGCACCTTTCTCAATTGCACATTGAAGAGATAAATAATGACAATTGAATGTTTATATAATAAAAATAAATAAATAAGAATAAATATTATTCTTATTCCTCATAAATGTGAATGGGAAAATCTAATAATAATAATAATAAAATAAATAAGAAATAACTAAAATAATTTAGAATACGACAAAGAACTGTACTATTATTCAAAAACATGGGGTTAAAATTAAATAATAATACACTGCAAAAAATAATTGCTACGATTAGTTGTCTCGACATGTAATAATGTGTTGTAATTAAAATGTGTAATAAAACTGTTCATGCTTAACTTAATATTTTAAATTCAGTTAATAGTAACACTTTATTTTAAGGTGTCATTGTTACACGTTACATGTATTTACTATTATAATAACACTTAATTATGCATAATTACATGCAAGTAACACTAAGCCAAACCCTAATCCTAACACCTAACCATATAGTAATGTAGTTAATTAATATTAATCAGTACTTTAATGTATAATTACACTGTAACAAGGACACCTTGAAATAAAGTGTAACCCAGTTTACTTTAGTTTAGTTGTTATGACTAGCATTTATCGGCTGCTTGGTTTTAAGTAAAGATGAGTGACGGCAGCCATATGGAGATATTGTTGTATCTTGACATACAGTACAGTATGTACTTCATTTCCCAACATTTCCAGCATTGTAATCCCCGTTTCATGACTATTTCATAACTGTTTTGAAGCCCCCAGTGCTCTCTTTCTCCCAAACCTATGCATCAAAACAAAATAACGTGTCTTCGGCATGCGTATCGTCACGCACAGACTCGCAAGAGCCTAATAATGCATTTTTTCCGTCTGAGCAAAAGCGCCGCTGTATTAGCATAATGTTGCAGCAAGTGAAAGTTATCCGGTTGCTATGGTGAAGCCATCAAAGATACATCTAGCCTTAATATGGTGTGAGCATATTACATTTACATATTCTGTTAGAGATGGAGATGTTACACTAGAACAGTGAAGACGCTCGAGTTACGCCGGCCAAAGAAAGAGCCTTTCAGATTGGAAAAAGATGCTTTTATAGCAATATAAGAGCAGAAGGACTGAACTCAGCACCTCACAGCATCAGTGTGTTTTTACATGCTGGATATCAAGATGAGGAGAGGATCTAACCAGATAAACCTTGAGTCTTTGGATTCTTCAGTAGATCAGAGGTGAAAGGTCAAGCCCTAAAACTACTGCAATCACAATACTACACCTATTGTTAATCTAAAACTATTACAACAGTGAAATAAAAAATATTATTAAACTATAACGATTAGATGAAACATTTCATCTTAAATGAAACTTAGAAATGGTGACTTGCCAACTAACTGAAATAAAATAAGTTTAAATAAAAAATGATAAATACAAACAGAAATACATAAATTAGAAAATTACTCAAAGTTAAACTATTAAACATAAAAGCTGATGCAAAATATTTATAAATACTATAGTAATATACAAATAATCCTAAAAACGTATATGAAAATGTTCCTTGGCAAATAAGAACTAAAATTACAAAAATGTAACTTGAAAGAAAAGGTAATTTTTCAAAATGAATATAACACAACTGCAAAAATGAAAACTAAAACTGAAAATATAAAAACAGAAGCTAAAACTAGAATTGAAACTGAAACATAAAAATCGAAATATTAATAAAATACCATAGTATCACATAAATCACAAAAAAATAGAAATTGGAAATGTTGAAATAAAATTGGAAACTGAAATAAGATAAAATAAAGTATTAAAATTAAACCAAACCTGAATTAAAAGTTAAGAAGGCTATATGTATATATGTATGTATACATATATATATATATATATATATATATATATAGAGAGAGAGAGTACATATATACAATACTAAATATATAAATACTAAAATTACAGAAACTAAAACTGAAATAAAAGTTCATTAAGGCTAAATAAAAATATTTAAATAGCACATAATATAATTACTAAAACTGAACCTAAACTTAAAAAGATAATAACTATTCTAATATACAGTAAATATGGCGAACACGACTCACCAACAAACTCAGTCAAAACATGCTAGTGATGTTGCAAATAAAAACCAGTGCACATTTGATTCTAATGGATATCATATTTGAGGACTTATTGTGCACTTGGCTATCATCTTTTATACCATAATGATCCTTAATTCCTATTCAACATTTGTGAGGGGGGGCAGCCGAGAACCGAATCTCTCAACCTGTCAGCGTAGCTGTTACACTAATGCCCTGCAATCAAATGAATAAATAATTTCCAAAACAATTACAGCTCTCTCAGACAATTTAGACAAGGCTGCTTTTTACGACGGTGGCAATTATCGGAGCGCTCGTGTGTGTGAGCGTGATTTTCTTGAGAGCGCACCAATCGAGGGTAAATAAAGCGCTAGTCAAACACATAAAGGAGGAGCACAATACCTTGGGATTAGGAAAAGTGGAGAGGGCGGCAATCACTTACGGACTGATGAAAGAGCAGTTGAGCTGTTCTTTAACCCAACTGCTACGCTAGACTCAACAATCTTCAACACAAAGGTGTATTAAATCACTTATGAAAGAGATTTATTTATCAGTTCTTTCTTTTAGACGTGCTGCAATGATTGGCATATTCCTCTGACTCAAACAGTTTAAACTGGTCTGGTTAAGCTGGTCAGTTAACTGGTCTCCCAGCTTAAAAGTGGCCAAAAAAGACAATAGCCTGACTACCTCGCTGGCTAGCTGAGTACAGCAAACCGCTTTAAGCAGGTTTGCATCCAATCTGCAACGTTTCTGCTAAATTTTACTATGAAAAAAGTTTCTGCTTAAGAAAAACAAAAAAATCTAAATTAGTCTGATTAGCTTGCTGTTATGGTTTGATGCTTTTAGAGACTTGTAACCAGCAAACTGGCTTAATTAGTTTTTTACATTACATTAGTGTGGCGGGGCCGAGAGCCGTTTTGAGGAGTGACATAAGAGGAGAGAGGACCAGGCCTATATTTATGTTTGTGGTGCAGTCGTCCGTAACAATTAATTATATGTCACTTAGATTAGCTGCATGCTGAGTCTAGCATGCTACGATTATTATTTGTAGCAAATCTTTCCCTGAAACTCCTACAAATGTTATTCAGTTTAATGATGATGATGGCAGATGAGGAAGTGTTCAAGAAAGCTTTCAGAAAAAGAAACATTAAAACTTTCCGGAAAGTTTTATCGCTGTGTTTGCGCAATTCCATTTCTTAATGCTAGTGGCAAAAGTCATGTACTACACCTTTAAGTCTTGGACTTTGGGAATCTGTCATTGCCATTAAACAAGAAGACCCTGAAAGTCTCCAAAGTGACAGCAAAACAACTGCATTTCTTTCAGTTGTCAGTAATTTCCCAACATTTTCAACTACGAAAAAAAGAAAGAAACACTAAAATTAGCCCGATTAGCTAGTGTTTGTAAATGGTTTTAGAGACACTAGTTGGAACCAACAAACCAGTTTAGGTTGTTTAAACATGGATTTTAACATGTATTAATCAAAAAACTTTCTCTCATTTTCTTGCTAGCTTGTAGAACAATGTCTGAGACTTGTTTTAACACTCTGTTGTTTGCCTCTTCAAGATTAATCGCTTCATTTTAACAATTGTAAGTCGTTTGGATAAAAGCGTCTGCAAAATGACTAAATGTAAATGTATTACGCTTCAAAACGTTTAAATACTTATTTAAACTGTAAACTGCTACATGGATTAGCTGTATATTGCGTTTAGCATGATATGATTAATAATAGTAGCAAATCTTTCTCAGAAACTCCAACAAATGTTATTCTGTGTGAGTTTGGAGTGGAAAAATTATTTTCAACGATGGCTAAAAAACCTCAAGAAACCTGTCAGAAAAACGTATCGCAATTCCATTTTAACACTTCTATATACATGGACTAATCTATGTTAGCATATACTGTGTTTAACATGCAACAATTATTAGTAGTGGCCAATCTTTCCCAGAAACACCTGCAAATGTTATTCTGCTTGGAGTGGGAAATGGCAAAGAAACCTGATTTGATTAGCCTAGGTTTAGCCTATACTGTCTTTTGCATGCTACGATTCGTAATAGTAGCAAATATTTCCCAGAAACTCCTACAAATGTTGTTCTGTGTGAGTTTGGAGTGGAAATAGCCAAAAAAAATTTCAAAATAACTCAGATTCACAGATTCTGTTTATAAGTGCGTGTGGCTCAAAAGTCAAATACTGCATCTTTAAGACTTTTTGAATCTGTTGTCTACCATCAGTATTCAACAGATGGACCCCAAAAGTCTCCGAAGTGACAGTAAAACAACAGCGGCTCCTCCGCATCCATCTGATCCCCCTCAGGAAGGCTGCATTTGCCAGGAGTTGTTCTTTGTAAAAATATGTGCTGCGTCGACCCCATGCGTCCCTGCTCCAGTCCCCAGTGGCGGCTTAAAAAAGTGCAGCTGACATTGAGTGGAGTTCAGCGGGCCTCCATCTGCACCCACGTCTCCCACCGGACCGTTTTACCCAGCAAACCTCCCTGACTGTGCTCTACATTCAGCCGTACAGCCGTTTGACTTCAGTTCTCCCCCCACTGCCCCCGAGAGATTCCTGCTCGGCATTGACAAATACGCGAACGCCGCGCTCTGGCTGACGGTTTCATTTGTCTTTATGCGGCTCCCTGGGTAACCCTTAAAATAACTATTGAATTTACAGTGACACAGACTGTCTAAAACGGGCAGAAATGAAGACGAGAACCATCAAAATACGCATCCTGAGCGAACGGCCCCTTCGATTTCTACATCAACTCATCAGGATGCAAAATGGCGTGAGGATGCCGGACATGCTCTCCATAAATCAATCTTTTGTCTTTTGAGTGTAGGTGCGTTTCTGACTCACAGGTTCAATTTGCTTGACCTTGGCTTTCCTTTACATGCACCAAATATATAAACGAGGGGCAGAAGCCGAGACGCGTCAATCCATCATCAGAGACGGCTCATTTATTTAACACCGCTGACTGTAAATGCCGTTCAACCATACTTCTTGCTTAGTAACCGTACTTTAACGGTGCTACTGTACAGTCAGTGTTGTCGCTAATCTTTTCTGCAATTAATGTCACCATGGTAAAACCATGGTAAACTGACTCTTATCTGACAAACTAGCAAAGTTACTGCAATCAGTGTTACTCTGGTAAACATATGGTAAATCAAACCTTTCCTGGCACACTATGACAGAGATTGCCATAAGCTTTACTATGGTAAACCACGGTAAACGCAATCTTAATGATAATAATATTTAATTTGTTACATTTTAAATAGCGCTTTTCTAGGCACTCAAAGCGCTTTACATAGAGGGGGGGGGGGGTCTCCTCAACCACCACCAGTGTGCAGCATCCACCTGGATGATGCGACGGCAGCTATATTGCGCCAGAACGCCCAGCTTACTTGGTGGAGAGGAGACACAGTGATGAAGCCAATCAGTGTGTGGGGATGATTAGGAGGCCATGATGGTCAGAGGCCAATGGGGAAATTTGGCCAGGATGCCGAGGCCATACTCTTTTCTGAAGGACATCCTGGGATTTTTAATGACCACAGAGAGTCAGGACCTCGGTTTAACTCTCATCCGAAGGACGGTGCTTTTTTTACACTATACTGTCCCCATCACTATACTGGGGCATTAGGACCCACACAGATCACAGGGTGAGCACCCCCTGCTGGTCTCACTAACACCTCTTCCAACAGCAACCTAGTTTTCCCAGGAGGTCTCCCATCCAGGTACTGACCAGCTCAACCCTGCTTAGCTTCAGTGGGCAACCGGTCTTGGGCTGCAGGGTGATATGGCTGTTGGATATGGCTCTTTTTTGCTAAACTAGCACTGTTACGTCAATTAACATGACTAAAGTTGAACATGGTAAACTGAATCTTCTTTTTTTACCCAGATACTACCATCGGTGTTACTATAGTAAAACTTTGGTAAAATAAATAATTTATGCCAAACTAGCACAATAACCACAATGGTAGTGTGGTAATATGTTAAGCCAAACTAGTACAGACACGGCCATTAATGGTACTGTTGTAAATTCATGGTAAACTTTATCTTATCAGCCAAGCATGGTTACTTCAATTAACATTACTATGGTAAAACTTGGTAAATAAAATGTTTTCTGCCAAACTAGAATAGATACTATAATCAGTGTTGCTATGGTGAAACCATCAAATTTTGAACCAGATGTTTTCTGCCAAGATAGTTACTTCCATGAACACAACCTTGGTAAACTGAATCATGTTTGCCAGAGTAGTACTTATACTACAATCAATGTTACTATAGTACAATTTTGGTAAATTGAATCTTTTATGCCAAACAACTAATACAGTGTATTTATTTATTTACTGCTAAATTAGCAATTATTTAAATAAAAAATTAAATTAAAAATGTGTAATTTTTTTTGGCAGAATTAAAGTTTCAGACTTTTTGTTCCCAATACAGGCACTGTTCATTTTCTGTAAAACACTGACTGACATTTTCTCGACATTTATACACTGTTTCATACAGTGTTGTGACAAATGTAAGTATTATTTTCAGTGGTCCTCAGAGTCTTAATTGTTCGCCCACCTCTGCTCTATAAATAAGTCACGGAGGAAGAGGTGTTCACGATGGCGACACTGCTTGACGTGAATCACAGAGGCCCAGCAGATGTTGGAGCTGTAATATATAGCTGGGGTTAGTGCTCCCCTGTGACTTCCCTCGTACATATTCTACGCTTGTCAGGGATTGTATACTGAAGAGGGCGAGGAAAGAGGGAGAACTAGATCTCACCGTAGCATGCTAGCAGCTGCGCTGGACTGACAGATGTGAACTCTTCTCTCACCAATGGGCCACAGCTGTTTACCACATCTTCCAGTGTAGCACTGCTGTCCGTGTTTGTGTTGCTGTCGCTAATGAGCTCAGTCATGCACAAAAACACACACATCCTTTCCTGCTAAGAACAACAATGCTCGTCTAGGTGTGAACACGCTAGCAGATAATTGTGTCGCTTCTGAATTTGAGAAAAATCACACTTTTGGTATTATTCAACACTCGTCAATGACCACACGGGCTCTTTGCTAACCTAGAACGTTGCTAAAAAAAACATTTGAATATAATTTTTTCCTATGATTTTCATTGTACATAAATGCAGCATAATTGGACTTCCTAATTTAAATACTTGCCCACAGCTAGCCGCTTTTATGCTCAGTCTTTAAGCTGTTGTCAGTGGTTGCTAGGTCATTGTGAAGCATCAGCTTGGTTTAAAGCACATTTATATTTCTTTTTAGTGGTTTCTTTGGTCGCAATTGTGTTTAGTTGTTTTTAAACGCATTTTTAACCAATTACTAAGGTGTTTTGGGTGGTTGTTGTTGCAAGGTGTTTTGGGTGGTTGTTTTTTTAAACACATTTTTAACCAATTACTAAGGTGTTTTGGGTGGTTATTGTTGCACTGAGTAGTTATAGCACGTTTTTATTTTTATCCAGTATTTTGCATTTTTTAACCAATTACTAAGGTGTTTTTGGGTTGGTTATAGTCCTTAAGGCGTTTTCATTTTTAAACGTAACCAATTACTAAGTTTTTGGGTGTTGTTGTTGCAAAGTTATAGCACATTTTTAATTCCTTAGGGGTAGATTTTAAACATATGATGCTTTTTTTTTAAATCATTATATTGTGTGTTTGGTGTAATAGAATATGTTGACATGCTTTAATGTTAAAAAAACACATTATTTTTCAAATACTGAACATTTTTGTAGTTCCTCTATGCCACGCCTCTCTCAAATGCATCGTTTTCTACAAAGCCTCTCTGATTGGCCAGCTGACACAGTGCATTGTGATTGGCCGATCACCACGTCAGAATGTAAATGGGGGTTAGGTTCAGGCAGGGGCCACTTGTGCGTTTAGGGGGCACAATTTAAAAATTAATCTTAACCTTAAGTATTATTCATTCAGTCATTTTTCACCATGTCATGTATCACTGCAGTCTCTAAAAGTAATCTATAACAATTTCAGCTAAATTACATATCTCATCATGTTTCATTTCTTTGACAAATAATTTTGTACTGTAGTGTCAGGGGAATCGTGCACTCTTTTTTTTTGAGGGGGCATGGGTCGGGGGGGGGGGGCTCTCATGCTTATCATGTGACACACAGCAGCCACATTACCACTGAATAACTGATAGGCCCATATAGGCTTATGTCCTACTGAAAAAAACAAACAAACAATAAACCATCACATACATTTTGAATGGTTTCCACAACAAATACCATTACAAATATCAATTTTAATCATTAAAAAATAGTTTTCTGTAGTGTGTTTTGGGACATATTCCAAGATTTATTGGGTTTAACAAGCCACCAATAGAAGGCAACCAATTACCAGTAGAGACCAACAGGGTCCATTACAGCTTCCAGTAAAACCAATACAAGTCCCATTATAACCAGTAACATCATTACTTATTTTGTAATGGTGTCTATTGTTTTTTTTAACAGGGGTTTTATTTGTAATTTTTTTTATTCGATATATCCCTAAACAAAAATTGTATTCAATATATCCCTAAAAAAATTGTTTTCGATATATCCCTCAACTCTCAAATAGGTGTAAGTAAATGCATTTTGCACCTTTATAGGTTATGTTATTTGGTCTATAATGGTCGATAGGCAAAGTAGCCTAATACTGTAATCTATTAACTATGCATAAAAGCCCGTCTTTTTTTCTTAAGTACCAGATATGGGTGTCATGCCATAAAATATTTTTAATACGACTGACTTTGTATTTGAATTTAATAAAAACACTAATTTAATTAGCCTATAACACTTTAATTGTAGAAAAGAGAGCAAAGAACGTTTACATTATCAAAAAACATTTTCACTTCAGTCCAGCGAGTTCAAGCACTCTCAAAAACTGTCATAATAATCTCTAAAGCTGTTTACACAGTGAAAATAATATCTTACTTACATTCATACATAGATCTTCACTTTGTTGTTTCTGATCAGATAATTAACGTTAGTCAGATAATTCAGTCTGCAGCGCCCGCAGTGTTGAAATAGCGGCGCTTCGGCGATGACTCATTTGAACGATTCTGATTGGTCATTGCATTCATAAGCTCAACAGAATCGCATGTGATTGGTTATAATGCGCAGTGCTATAAAAATGTGTGCGTCTCTGGCTCTGTGCCAGCCAGCGAATGCAGATTTGAATTTAATAGCTGGTGATGTTTTTCTTATATATATACTGAAGACTGAATTATCTGATTAATGTTAATTATCTGATCAGAAACAACAAAGTGAAGATGTACGAATTTAAGTAAGATATTAATTTCACCCAAAATTGTTTGCTGTGATATGATTCCAAATTTAGGGGGCCAAGCTTGTTGACAGGGGAGCACTGGACAGAATAAATCCTTTTATGGGAGACTTTGAGCTTTGTAACTCTGCAAATCGTAGGCTATACATGCACAAACAGCTACATAACACACTAAAGAAAAGGAAAATAAGAAATAGATTCATATGACCCCTTTAAGCAATTGCGCAGGTGTTTTGGAAGGTTGCTATAGCGTTGAATAGTTTTTAGCACATTCTCTGCAGTTGCTAGGGTGTTTTGGGTGGTTGCTAGGGCATTACTTAGTGTTAGCAGTCGCTAGGGTGTTTTGGGTGGTTGCTAGGGCATTGCGAAGTTTTAGAAATTGCTAGGTTGTGCTGGATGGTTGCTATGTCTTGGAGTAGTTTTTACCACTTTTTTATCCAATTGATAGTGTGTTTTGGGTTGTTGCTATAGCATTGATTCGTTTTTAGCACATTCTCTGCAGTTGCTAGGGTGTTTTGGGTGGTTGCTAGGGCATTACAAAGTGTTAGCAGTTGCTAGGATGTTTTGGGTGGTCGCTAGGGCATTGCTAAGTATTAGCAGTTGTTAGGGTGTTTTGGGTGGTCGCTAGGGCCTTGGTAAGTGTTAGCAGTTGCTAGGTTGTTTTGGGTGGTTGCTCGGGCATTGAGAAGTGTTAGCAGTTGCTAAGTTGTTTTGGGTGGTTGCTCGGGCATTGAGAATTGTTAGCAGTTGCTAGGTTGTTATGGGTGGTCACTTACAAGCAAAAGGCAAAAGATATGGTTCAAAATATGGCTTGGGTTGGCTAATATTTTGAGTAGTTTTTAGTGCAGTTGCTAGGGTGTTTTGAGTGGTTGCTAGGGCATTGCAAATTGTTAGATAATATTATGACTGACAGTTCCAGTGTCAGGTGGTTGCTTAGAAGCAGCCCCGCATTTTCATGTCCATTTCAACACTCACCTGGAGAAAATAAGAATATCTGATCACTTAGTATGTCCCTGTGGCTCAGTGATAGAGCATTGCGTTAGCAACGCAAAAGGTTGTGGGTTGAATTCCCAGGGAACACACATACTGATAAAAAATGTATAGCCTGAATACATTTTGTATAAGTTGATTTGGATAAAAACGTCTGCTAAATGCACAACTTCAACTGTACAACTGGACTGTACAACTTCAACATTGTATCCAGGCTGTGCGCGCAGCTGATGCTCGTGTCCGTCGTCGTTTATCAGGGATGACCTGGATATGATCTGATGTGGCGGTGAGGTACATTAAGCCCTCCTGCAGCGAGGGAGGGGCAGCGTTGTCCGAGCTTGACTGGAGGACGCAGCCGGCTACACGCTGGGCTGAGTCGGGCCGTGGATCGCTGGAGTGATGGTTCCATTAAGCCCTTCCGAGACGCGCCAAGAGACAGAGGATGCTGGGAGGGCAGTCAATCACCGCCTGGCCCTTGTTCACTTTCTCTGGCCCCCGGTCAGATGGAATGACTCGATGATACAGACCATAATCAATTTGTGGGCCACCGGCCGCTGATCTAGGAACAGGTGAGGTGCCAAAACTACAAGCGCATACTCCGATGAAGCTAACATACAATGGCAGATTAAACGATTAATTTTCACTTCGTCCGCTTGGACCTTGGGCGTCCATCTTGGACAAACCTACAAGGGCAGAGCATATGAAACCAACAGATGGCTGAAACCGTTGGGAAGGTCCAACCAAAATGTCACTTATTGGATGCTATTGAATATTACATTCACTTGGAATTGAATGCTAATCTTGCTCTTGATACGTCATACTGGTCACAAAGGTTTATTGATTTTTTTTAAATCTGGGACTGCTTTGTCAAATGTAATGTAACATCTAAACAAATTTTGCAACATATTAAAACCATGGAGTAGTTACTTATGTTTGCTATCCAAATTACTCAAAAGTATTAAGTAGTTTGTGCAACACCAACTTTATGTGGAAAAATCCAATATCTTTACAGGAGTGATCTGAGGCATCATATATTGGTATTTTTCATTTGGACTGGTATGTAACCACCTAGCAACCACCCAGAGAACCGTAGCAATCACATAGCAACACGCTCAGAAAAATATATAAAAATGTTCAGAAGACTATAGTAACACATAGCATGTCCTGTAAACCACCTGAAACACCTTTGATTGGGAGATTTGGAGATTGGGATTTTTCCACTAGCAACCATTCAAAGCACGCTATAGGGACATGGTAAATCACTCAAAAGACTTCAGTGACATATACTATGTCCTGAAAACCACTTCAAACTCCTCTTTTTAATTGGGAGATTATTGGAATGGGATTATTTTCACTTGGACAAGTAAGCAACTACCTAGCAACCATCAAGAGCACCCTAGCAACACGTAAAAACACTGAAGATTTTATATGAACCACCTGAAACACTTCCTTTTGACTTCGAGATTGGGATTTTTTCCATTGGACGAGTAAACAAGAGCCTAGCAAACACTGAGAATGCCCTAGCAACCGTGTAATATATTATAATTGGCTCAAAACACCTTAGCAACCATTTACAATGCATGATATTGAGTGATGCTGAAACGCCACTTCAGAAATACAATTATATTATATTTCAAAGGGGTGCCATCTTCAACTAAAAACTTTTTATATATTTTTGCCATTTATTTACGTGACAATGGCATTTTGGGGAACTGAAAATGCTAACTTTTCAAAATTTGTTCCAAAGTGCAGGTTTTTGAAAACGATACTGTTATCATCTCCATGTTAACTACAACAATGTGATTTTGTGAAAGTGGTGACGTTATGTGCATGCATATTACGTGTTCAGTTTATAGCTTTGTGCGCAGGCATGTACATCACCAAATACTGGCCTGGCATGCATTATAGAGTATTTTTAGCCATTTTTGCAGATCCGTGTTTTCCTTCTCAAAGGAAAAATGTTGTGTAAACGTACCTTTTATAAAATTGACTGAGTAAAAGCCATTATGATGCATTTCCACAATTATTAGCATTGTAAATGTAATTTTATATTTTCTTTTTCACTTCTTTTTTTAGTATATACCATAACATTACTCTTAGTGCTTACCTTGGCATTAACTTTCAGAAAATGACTAATTTTACATATTTATATTTTCTGACCAGCGTAACCAGTCTCTCTTTATTATTTGGAAAGTTGTGGAAATGCTATTGTGGACTATTAATATTTTTATTTATTTTTTTTTAAGAATGCAAAGTTTTAAGTCATTTTTAGTATCTCCTATCTGAAAAGTCTGTCTTGCAGTAAGATACTAAAAAATAGAGCTTCTTAAACTTACTGCCAGATTCTGGAAGATACATTCTTCAAACAGTGGTACAAGAGGATGAGGTGCTGGTCCTTCAAGAGTCACTCTCAACTTATCTGTCCATAAAGCCTATATAAAAATAATTATTAATGCATTTCACTACACTTCAGCTTGTGATTCTTAAGCGAGGGTCATTTGTAAGATTTTTTTTACCCAAGTAAGTCTCTGAGAACCTGACACCTTCTACATCTGGAGACTCCAGGTAGGTTGCAGTTCTGTAAAATGGTTGCGCTGGAGACTAAATGGTTCCTGATGGTTTTGCACACCTAATTCTTCACCTTAATTCTTAATTCTTTTGCAGTTAACACTTGTCTTTTCTTCTCCACCTGTTTTTTTTTCTGACCCTGCTGACCCAGGAGTTCTTCACTTCCAAGCACTTCATGACAAGTTAATTATCTATCAGTTATAAATTATTAAAATACAAACTCAAAGTATTTATTTAGATCATTGGGTTGAAATTCTTAATTCCTTGCAGTTAAAACTGATCCTTCTCAACTTGCATAATAATTATGCATGCACTGTACAATATACACCACTATAGAAGTTTCCCAATGGTTCCTGTAAATGTAGAAGACAAAGAAATCCTTAGCATGCATCATGTGACGCCGTTCATGTTGTTGCATTAATGAGGGAGGTTCTTACAATCACCTCCTGGGAAGTTCACCTTCCCATCCTACCAGAGCGAAGCACGACACCAGAGTAATAATCCACCCGAAGCCATTGTGCGCGACTCAACTTTGGCTCCTCGCAGCTAGAAAAGACTCTCTCTCCATTTCTCTTCTGTTAGCCTTTCATTTCTATTCAGGCTTTGTGAAAGCCACCCGAAGCCTCAAAAGCCGCAGGCCCCAGGTCCCCGTAGAGCCTTTTCATGCCGAGATAAACAGGCAGGCATCGGATTTAATTCAAACATATAGACATGTCTGTCGCCGTCTCGCTCCCAGGAATTGAACACTTTTTAGCTGCTGTTTGACGTCGCTCGTTTGCCCGGGGACCAGAAATCCCAGTTAAATCTGGAAACTCTTTTGGCTCCGGCATAAAGCCAGTGATGTAGCGTAGCGCGGCTTTCACAAACAATGCGACAAGCTCCTCGTCTATGTTTTTTTGTAAAGTTTTGGCATGGTTCGAGTCTGTCGTGACCCGACAATAACAGGGTTTGTGGAAGTCAAGCCAGAGTTTCAAGGACAGCGGGCGTTAGCGTCTGATGTGGGGTCCTCAGAAGCAAAGACAAGCCATGAGTGGTGTCAATGCACAATCTATCATTTCAAACGCATTGACAGTAAAAGCACAATCTATGTGGACGCACTGATAGAATGGGGTCAGGTTAGCCTCGGCCGCCTAAAGTTGACTGAGGAATAAGTTAAACAAGTGGCAGCAGAGCTGTGAATCGATGGAAAAGTGAAAAGAAATGTCTTTGCTGTGGTTCTTGCTTTCCCCGCTACCCTGGGGAATCAGAGAAACGTCTGCGCAGATGTGTCAATATCAGCAACATCTGGCTCTTGTCAGCAGATTTTGGCCTGTGGGGGGTCGGGGAAGCTGAGATTGTCAAGAAACCATTATTTCAAACGTTCAGATTGACAAGCACTGGTTGAATAACAGCACGAACAGTACTAATTTAATAATAACTTTAAATGTGAAACATTCAAAGAGCTAGTTAGCTAGAACATAGCAACCACATCACAAAGCACCTAAACAAACTTATAATCTAGCATATTAGCAACTGCCACTAACATTTCCTTCTTTTGGAAATTCTTGTAAATTAAAAATTGTTAGTGAATTCATGGATCAGTTGCTAAATAAAAAAAAACCCCCACAAACATCACATTCATGACATCACATTTAGTCATATATAGTATATAGAACATCATACACACACGCAATTTAAAATATCTAAATCTAAAAATGTTCAGTTGTACTTTTAGGTAAATATTTCCATTCATATATATTTTTTAGTTTAGGCTAAAGTACTAAAATTACAAAAAATTAAGCAAAAAATATACTCTACATACAAAATTAAATGTACAAAACAAATTAAATAACTAAATGAAAAAAGAAAATCAATGAATATGGGATGAAACAGTGCGTCCCAAATATTTTATTTATAATTTTTTATATGTTTTATATAACATTGTAGCTAATACTAGGTAAATACAGTTTTATTCTAAAAATGACTGTATTGGCAATAATATTATGGTGCAAACTTTTCGACTCTCGTGAATTTTGTTCAATAAAAAAGCTGTTGGCTAAAACATTATGCCCACACCAGGCTAATAAAGAATGAGTATTTGTTTATTTATCTAAATTAATTATTCTACGTGAATCACAAGAGAAATAAGGACATTCTTTTTTCAACACAGCTAATTCTGTGCACCAACTTCCTGTCAACCTTCAGCGGTTCCCGCGTTTAGCCGGCTGTCAGCCATATGTGGACCTCCTCAGGTTCTGACGGAGCGGAGAATCTATCAGCACTGTTTACCTTGTTTAAGGAATCGGAGGCGTTCGGCAGGAAGCCCGTCTGTTTGAATATCAGTCAGCGCCTATAGCGCGGGCTTCTGGCCGTCCTCAGGGAGCCTTCAGGTGAAACCGGCCAAATGCTTGATGTCAGGAGGATATTAATATTTCCTTTGCCTATAATGTCCATTACGGAAACTGTGAGACAAGCAGCAGGTCATCGTCTCTCCTGCCATTGGATTCGACAAACGCCACACTGCACCGGTCAAACATCTTTTATCCTGTTTATTTGTTTCCCCCCCGTGTTCTGTCTTGACTGACACACATATCTGTTTGTAGACGTCAGATCTGACTGCCTGTTGGGACACATTGGGAAACATATTAGCATATAGCGCAATGAGGGTTGATATTTAGCTAGCACCACAATCGTTTTAGCTGTCACCTTACTCAAACAGTCAAACTACCTTTAGGAGAGATTTAAGGGGAACTTAGCATTCAAAACAACAATCTGTCATTGTGGCTAATATGCTAAGTGTGTGAATACAAACGCTCTAGTTATGCTACCGGTCTCCTTCTATACTCAGTTTTCTCTGTCAGATTAGCAGAGCAACTGTTTGAAGAGAATCTTGCTTTACAGTTTGGCTAAACTGTTGTTGCAGCTAATATGAAGAGTATGTGTACACAAACGTCTTCTATAGTCAGTTTTCTCTTTCAGATTAGCAGAGAAAAAATTTAAAGAAAATATTGCTAAAAACTCAGCTAAACTGTTGTTGTGGCTAATGTGTAAAACAGTATGTGAACCAGTGGTGGTCAGTAACAAACTAGCTTTACTTCGTTACTGTACTTAAGTACATTTTTTGTTCTTTACTGTACTTTACTGGAGTAGTTTTATTTTGAGTAACTTTTACTTCACTACATTCCAAAGCATAAGATCGTACTTTTTACTTCACTACATCACGTGGTCCGAGACGCAGAAGCAGTGTCGGATTCATGAACAAACTGATTATTTTCAATGAATCGATTAAATTGGTTCGTAAATCAAAACAAACGATTCATTCCCGAATTGGAATGATCCGATTGCAGCTGTTCTCGAGTCGAAAACTGACTGATGTTTCTTGAGTGGACATTGTTTTCAGTGTCAGCACGTCACAGATCAGATGTGTGTGAAGACTCCTCTGCGGCTGTAGATATCAGCAGAAACAGAGGCGGAATGAGACGTCTGTCTGAGGAAAAGTGCAGCGGATGCAGCAAAGAGCACCTGCGATTGTGGCCAATGAGAAATCGATAGTGCTGTTGTGTGTTAATTAGTGGCCGGCGGCAGCCAGAACCTGTGCGACAGAGAGAGAGAGAGAGAGAGAGAGAGAGAGAGAGAGAGAGAGAGAGAGAGAGAGAGAGAAAGAGAGAGAGAGAGAGCCCTAAACAGCAATCTCATTACTGCCTGTGAAGCCTGATCAATAAACAGGTGAACAGATCGCCGATCTCTGGCTGATCTGGAGAATTTCTCTCTCTCACACTCACAGAAAAACTAACATATAGTCTTTACAAGATACAAACACTCTATTTACAACTAAATAACCTAAATGTGTCTAATACTAATGTGATAAATTAAAACTAATATACAAATACATTTGTTTGTTTATTTATATTTTTGTATTTATTATTGTATGTCCTAATTTTGGATATTTATATGTATGCATTTAGCAGACACTTTTGTCCAAAGTGACTTACATTGTATTCGATTTAAAGTTTTTAACATTTTTATCAGCTCTTGCTTTCCCTGGGAATCGAACCCATGATCTCTGCATTTCTAGCACCATGCTCTACTATTAAGCTACAGGAAAGTTTGTATAGCTACAGGAAATATTTGTTTATATTTGCATTTATATAAACAAGCGTGTGTGTTTGAGATGAAAGAATGGATGCAACGCAGTTGTCTGTTTTCACTTCGTCTCGAATCGTGCTCACGGAAAGCGCTCATCTCTTCCGCAGCTCCGTACACTTTCAACTCATTTTTCTTTCGAGCAAGAGACTATATGATATTTATGTTACATGATTTGGCAGATTTTTACGTAGAGAGGATGACAGCACACCACATTAAAATAAATGATCATTCATGTTTTCATAACCCCTGGGCAAACTCCAAAACGAAACTAAAACATATTTGGGAGCAAGGGGGCCCCCTGGTGTTTCGGGGCCCTACGCAGCTTGCGTATTCTGCGTATAGGGAGGATCGGCTCTGCACACTGCATATTAATAATATAGAAATGCAGGAATAGCAAGAGTAGTATGCTAATATGCTTTTCCCAGCATAGCCTGTGCGTTAAATTAGCGGAATCGCTAAATGATCTGACTAACATGTCTGACCTGAATAAACATCTACAAACATCCCAATTAAAACTTGCTTTCCCTGCGTTCTCATCTAAAATGCGATCGTTAAAACACGCGGGCACAGGATTTCATCAAACGCTGTGATAAATGATGTAATGTTGCAAAGGAACACGGCTCACATGAGAACATTTAGAAACGTCTCGGTTACGTATGTAACCCTCGTTCCCTGAAGGAGGGAACGGAGACGTTCACGTCGGAGGACCGACGAATTGCGATATCGCTTAGAGAGACCAATCCACTTCGAGTGTAAACTAAACGAGCCAATGCACATTGGCATGCGATTATTGCATCCAGCTGCCGCTGATCACAGCGTGAGTATAAGTAGGCAGCAGGTGCAGCGCATATTCAGGTTTTCGCTGAGGAGCCGAGCCGGGGCCCGGCCGCTCAGCAGTGGTACAGGAGCCGTGGCGACGGGACGTGACGTCTCCGTTCCCTCCTTCAGGGAACGAGGGTTACATACGTAACCGAGACGTTCCCTATCAGTCGGTCACTCTCGACGTCACGTCGGAGGACCGACGAATTGGGATCCCTACCAAAAGGCCACGGATACTGCCCCTTCCAGTGTCCCGTGGAGGCCTCCTGTGCTGTTATTTTTTGGCGCAGGTTAGGTCCCCCATAGGAAGATCCGTTACTGTGATTATGGCACTACCCACTCAGTAGGACTGGATAACACTGGAAAACGTACCCGTTCAGCTCAGAACAGGAACGCTGCGGAAGCCCTTACCTTCCCGAGGGAGGTTCAGAGGCAGTTACACATATGGACAATAGTCAGATGCATATGGAAGATTGGAGGTGATTGTAACCTCTTGGAGTGGCAGGAAGTCTGCCGGGAAACACGGGCTCTAAGGCTAACCGTGGAAATACACATATGGGATCCGAACGGTCTCTACATATGGAACCCAGCCCTCTACCGGTTCTCAGGGATTCATCGAGTGAGGGCCTGGCGCCGGACGCTCCGCCACGTCCAGCTGCCGAGGGGATGGAGGAGCTCGTCAGGGTCTACAGTGGACTCTCTGGAGCAGTTTTTAGCAAGCCGACCCGAAACCGGGGCCCCTCAGTGCTTCTACCCATTTGAGGTGAGAACACAGGAGGAAACCGGTTCCACACGAAGGCTATATAATCTAGCGAATGTGTTAGGGGTCGCCCAGCCCGCAGCCCTACAAATATCTGTCAGTGAGGCGCCACGAGCCAGCGCCCAGGAGGACGCTACACTTCTCGTAGAGTGAGCTCTCAACCTGAACGGGCAAGGCACACCCTGTGCCTGATAAGCCAGGGTGATGGCATCCACTATCCAGTGGGCCATCCTCTGCTTGGCCTCCGTGACAGACAAAGAGCTGGTCTGAGGTTCTGAAGCTTTGCGTCCTGTCAACGTAGTGCTCAATGCTTGGACGGGACAAGCAAAGCCAGGGCTGGGTCTGCCTCCTCCGGGGGCAGCGCTTGCAGGCTCACCACTTGGTCTCTAAATGGAGTAGTGGGAACCTTGGGCACATAGCCGGGCCGGGGCCTCAGGATTATCTGGGAATCCGCCGGTCCAAACTGTAGGCACGAATCGTCGACCGAAAATGTGTGCAGGTCCCCAACCCTCTTAATGGAGGCCAGTGCAAGCAGGAGCAGAGTTTTCATTGAAAGAAACTTGGGCTCGACTGTCTGCAAGGGCTCAAACGGGCCCTGTTGTAGTGCTCTAAGCACTAAGGACAGGTCCCCAGAGGGTATAGAGGGGGGGCGTGGAGGATTCAGCCTCTAGCCCCCCTAAGGAACCTGACGACCCAGTCATGCTTCCCCACCGACTTCCTTTCCACAGGGTCGTGGTTGGCAGCAATCGCGGCCACGTAGACCTTGAGGGTGGAGGGAGACAGCCTTCGCTCCAACCCTTGCTGCAAGAAGGATAGCACGACTCTGATCGGGCATCTCCGGGGGTCTTCTCTGTGAGAAGAGCACCATTCGACGAACAGGTTCCACTTCAAGGCGTAAGCGTGTCTCGTAGACGGTGCTCTCGCCGAAGTGATGGTGTCAACTACCTCTTGGGGTAGGTCACCTAGAACCTCCGCGTCCCATCTAGGGACCAGACATGAAGTTTCCAGAGGTCTGGACGCGGGTGCCATAAGGTGCCCCGTCTCTGAGTCAGTAGATCCTTCCTCAGAGGAATCTGCCAGGGAGGGGCTGTCACAAGGAGCATCAGCTCTGGGAACCAAGTCCGGTGGGCCAGTATGGCGCCACGAGCAGGATCTGCTCCTCTTCCTCCTGACCTTGCACAGTGTCTGTGCGAGAAGGCTCACTGGGGAAATGCATACTTGCGAAGGCCCCACGGTCAGCTGCCGTCTGGGGATGGAGTTTTCCACTCTCCGGGGACCAAGCTCGTGACAGCTGTCCGGTTGAGCAAGCCAGAATATGAATGGCGCGAAGCGACCTCAGATGCTTCCGACTCCAGAGGAGGAGGTGGCGGGCGAGTTGCGACATGCGACGGGAGCGTAGACCACCTTGTCGGTTGATGTACGCAACGGTCGCAGTGCTGTCCGTACGGACCAGTACGTGCTCGCCTCGTAAGCGTCTCTTGAGACGGTTCAAGGCCAGGCGTACTGCCAGCAACTCTAGGCAGTTGATATGCCAGTGCAGTTGGGGACCCGTCCAAACCCCCGACACTGCAAGCCCGTTGAACGTGGCCCCCCAGCCCTTGGCGGAGGCGTCCGTGTAAACCACATCATGCCTGGAGACCTGTTCCAGGGGCATTCCTGCCCGAAGGAACGAAAGGTCTGACCACGGGGTGAAGGTTTGGCGGCAGGCTGGAGTGACTTGGACCCGCAGCGTGCCGCTCTGCCACGCCCACCTCTGGACTCGGCCATGGCGCCAGTGTTGAAGCGGTCTCATATGGAGCAGCCCCAGCGGCGTGACCGCCGCCGCAGCCGCCATATGCCCCAGGAGCCTCTGAAACTGTTTCAGTGGTGCCGCCGTCCTGTTCTTGAACGTATTCAAGCAGTTCAACACCGGCTGAGCGCGTTCCTGCGTGAGGCGCGCTGTCTGATTGACCGAATCCAAACTCCAAACCGAGAAAAGAGATCCTCTGCGTTGGCAAGAGTTTGCTCTTTTCCCAGTTGACCCGAAGGCCCAACTGGCTGAGGTGCGAGAGCACCAAATCCCTGTGTTCGCATAACTGATCCTGAGACTGAGCCAGTATGAGTCAGTCGTTGAGGTAGTTGAGAATGCGCACGCCCTGTTCTCTCAAGGGAACAAGGGCTGCCTCCGCTACTTTCGTGAAGACACGGGGCGATGGGGACAGCCCGAAGGGCAGGACCTTACTGATATGCTCGTCCTTCAACGCAAGCAAGCGCAGGAATGGCCTGTGGCGCGGAAGGATCGGCACATGGAAGTACGGGTCTTCAGGTCAAATGCTGCAGACCGAACTTGGGGACGGATGCATCCGAAGACGCGGTTCTGCATGAGCATCTTGAAAGGAGGTTTATGAAAGGCCCAGTTCAAGATGCGCAGACCCAAGATTGGTCATAACCCACCGCTTTTCTTGGGCACAATGATGTAAGGGCTGAAAAACCCTGCCTTCATATCGGCTGGAGGGACCGGTTCCATCACGTCCTTCGCCAGTAGGACAGTGATTCCTCTCACAAGACACGGGCATCGGCTGCCTTCACTGCTGTGAGGTGGATGGCCCTGAACTCGGGAGGACGCCGGGCGAACTGAATCGCATAGCCGAGTCAGATGGTCCTTAGGAGCCAGCGAGACGGCTGGGCAGCTCCCGGCACCCAGACACCGTACAAGCGGGACCATCGGGACCACCGACGTACCCGCGGTAGGGCAGCGAGGTGGAATGCAGGGACCTGGCCCGTGGCGGACCGAGAAGGGGTCTGAGTGTGCGGTGCACGTTTACCTGCTTCCATAATTTGGCAGAGGGTGCGTGAGTAGCCTTTGATGACGCTCTCGAACCGCCCACTGCTGCCTGCTGGCGAGAGGGAGGATGAGTGTGGTCCAAAGTTGATTCGTCCATGACTCTCCAAGCCCTCTTGGGACCCAGAGACAGAGACAACCGCTTCCTGTCGAGATTTTTGAAAAAAACAGATTATCCACCCGGCCCTCCTCCGGGGGAGGGAGAGATGCACTTACCCTCTCCCGAAGCAGTTCCCTCTCTCTCTGGGTCGCCCGTCCCGAGGCCTCTTGCTCCTCTGCTTACCGCCAGTAGACGGGGGCCAGGACGGGCGGGGCGGCCTGCCTACACCTAGCTCTACGGCACCGCTTTTGGAGGCTGCTGCGGATGCGGTGCGGGAGCAGGGGTGGATGCAGGGGGCCGCCCTCGGCGACGAGCAGGCTGGGCGCTGCAACCGGCGGACGGGTGGAGGCAGCAGCTGCCCGCCGAGGCAGGAAGTGTTAGATCGCCTCAGTCTGCTCCTGTGCAGCCGGGAACTGCTGGGCCAGTTACCGGCTGCGTCGCCGAAGAGGCCAGTCTGGGATACAGGAACCTTGAGGAACCAACTTTGTCGGCGTCCCTATGTCAACCAGACACAGCCAGAGGTGGCGCTCCTGGACCACAAGTGTGGACATCGCACGACCCAGAGACCGTGCCATAACCTTCGTCGCTCGTGGCGCGAGGTCAGGTGCGGTACGGAGCTCTTCTCAGAACTTCCGGATCGTAACCACCCCCGTGCATGTCCCTCAGTGCTTTTAGCCTGAAAGAACCTGCAGTAACGCCGTAGCATTAGGTGGAGGCAGCATCTCCACAGGCCACATAAGCCTCGCCGGATGAGACCAGACGAGTACCTACAGGCCCGGAAGAGGAGGCACGGTTTGCCCTGCCAGGTGGAGACAGTATAGGGACACACTTGCATCGCAACTGACCGCTCCACCGGGGGACCCCCGTAACCCCTAGCTGCACCACCGAGGGTGGTGAGGGAGGAGGAGTTAGCAGGTCGGTTTCTGGCAGTAAAAGGTGCCGTCCACGACCTGTAAGCCCCTCATGCACGTCCGGGAGAGAGGCACCCGGGCAGGGCGCTGAGAACCAGCACAAGCTACCCCGAGAAACCAGTCATCCAACCTCGAGGGTTCGGGACACGGTGGCTTTCTCCACTCGAGCCCTACCCTTTCGGTGGCCCGGGAAAGCATAGCCGTCACTTCCAGATCCGACTCAGGCATTGCTACCTACCGCCGGAGCGGCAACGCAGCCGAATCTTCCTCTCCAGAAGCTCCGGCTCACCCTCCGATGCAGCGATCGACATCTGGTCGTTGGGAGGAGTGCCAAGGATACTGCTGGTACGCTCCTTTTAGAGGGCCCAGCACGTTCCATTGGCAGCTCAAATGGTTGCGGAGCGCAAGAGGAGCGATGGTCCCCTGAGGGTTTGCCACCGCTGTAATCCTCAGACCAGCCGTGCTACCGCCTGAAGTAGACCTCGCCTGTCTGCAGCCAGGACGAGAACTAGATCGAGACGGAGGCAACAGCTCCGCCCCTTTGTCGAGGTAACGGAGCCTGGCCGCAACTCCGAGATGAGCATCCACAGTGAGAAGATGACTCATCCACGAACGCCACCTCAGCGTGCTGCCCCAGGCACGTGAGGCAGCGATCGTGACCATTCACCCAGCGCCAGGCAACGACCGCATCCAGAAACGCACGGGTGACACGTTGTCTGAAGCAAGACCCAACTCGTCTTTATAAAGACGCAACGTCAAGTTTGCCAGACGCAACGTCGTCTTTAAAAAGACGCACCCGTGAATGCTCTTTTAGGGAAAAAACTCTTTTAGCGTGCTGAAGCACACAGGGGAGATGGTCATCTGCAACACAAACAGGGGTAGTGCAGCCTGATGTGTGCAGTCCACTCGACACGGGAAGAACCACCACCGCTGTAGAGCCGTCCGCCAGCACGAGAGTCTTCCGAAGAGCGTGCTGAACTCGTTGAATTCACTCGTCAGCAGAAGTCAGGAGCAGAACGATGTAACCGCTCGGCTCCGAAGCGAAAAAGCTGAATATGCGCTGCACCTGCTGCCTACTTATACTCACGCGCTGTGATCAGCGGCAGCTGGATGCAATAATCGCATGCCAATGTGCATTGGCTCGTTTAGTTTACACTCGAAGTGGATTGGTCTCTCTAAGCGATATCCCAATTCGTCGGTCCTCCGACGTGACGTCGAGAGTGACCGACTGATAGGGAACACAAGAGCAGAAATCTTACCAGATCTAGAGAATTGTGATGTTTCTTTAATTCAAGGATTAATTTTGTTAGATGGAGCTACAAGATAAAAACATGTCAGGCCTCTTTGTGATTCGCAAAATCTGTTTAAAGTTTACTCTAAACTCATCACTTAAATAAAATATTAGTCAATATGCTGTGATTGGAGAGCACTTCCATGTACTGAGGAGGAAACTGACTGGAAGTGAGCTTTGATCCTAAAGCTAACACAAGCAAACACATATTTCATGAGCATTATTGCTTCACAGTTCTGCTGAGAATTGTGCAATAAAGACTGAAAATGCTCAGTGTTTGTTGTTATTTGTTGTACAATTTCTGGAGTCTTTGAAAAGTTGTATTAATGTACAAAGAACTCAATATAATTTCTAATAATATATTATAAGCCTGTACAACCCAAATTCTGGAAATGTTGGGATGTTTTTTAAAATGTAAATAAAATGAAAACTAAAAGTCTTTCAAATCACATGAGCCAATATTGTATTCACAATAGAACATAGATAACATAACAAATCTTTAAACGGATACATTTTACATTTTTATCCACTAAATGAGCTCGTTTTATATTTGATGCCTGCTACAGGTCTCAAAAAAGTCGGCACAGGGGGCAACAAATGGAACAAATGGAAAAGATTCAGCTGGGAGAACATCTAGTAACTAATTAAGTTAATTGACATCAGGTCTGTAACATGAAAGGGATGTCTTAGAAAGGCAGAGTCTCTCAGAAGTAAAGATGGGCAGAGGCTCTCCAATCTGTGAAAGAGTGCGTAAAAATATTGTGGAATACTTTAAAAACAATGTTCCTCAACGTCAAATTGCAAAGGCTTTGCAACTATCATCTTCTACAGTGCATAACATCATCAAAAGATTCAGAGGACCTGGAGAAAACTCTGAAGACCTTCTCTTTGGCTCTCAACGGAGGTGGTCGCTTTCTCTCCTCGTCCTCACCCTTATCTTCCCTGCTTTGCTCCCTTGTCTCGTGAGAGACTCTCTCTGCACTGCTCTCCAAACTAAAATATTATGGATTAACTGGTCTCTTAATGCAATTGACACTATCGAAACTTGGGTTTCGGGGAACCTGACTGCCCCGACGGAACGTTCGCAGCCGGCTATACGATGGCGCGTGGGAGAGGTGGCGAATCGTGTGTCTTGCGGCTCTTTCCGTGGAGGACATTGAAGATCTACCTATTCGGAACCATGATAACAGGTATTTTGCTGATTGGATTAGGCTTTGCCCTGGGTTATCGAAGAATTCAGAAAACGGGAACAGCTGTCCAAAGCCCCACAAGGCTGCCCGTATGATTGAAGCTGTGGGAAGAGCGGTCAGCATTGAGACTATAATCGCAATATGGATTCTACCAAGGAGAAGTTCACGGCTTTACAAAGGGAAATTGATTAAAATGGAGACCAAAATTGTCAAAATGGACAGAGAGTAGCCTGCAAAAATTGGAATGTTTACTCGCCCCAAAGACAAAACAATCTTATCTTTTTCTGGCTCCCCTACAGTGGCCTTGGCAAGGCTGTTGTTGCAATCTACCCCGGGAGTGCAATGCAGTGAGACGCTCTTGCGTTCCTCCCCCACCCTACAGACATTACAGACATTGACCCCCCCCGACCATTCGCCTCTGTTTCGCTTCGATCCGCTGGCCTGGTCAAGCGGGTCTGACCAGCGCCGGATCAGTGGCTGCGGGATCAGATGGCTGCTTGCTGGGGCCGGATTCACTTCCCCTGTGGCTATTTCGTGTATGTGCTTTTGTGTTGCTGAGGTGTTTTTCCTGTTCTCACACTGTACTCCCCAAGGAGCATAGTCTGGGGTTATTTTTTTTTCTCCTCACTTTCCTGATGTAAATGCTGTATTTTTCTTCAATTCTACTTGCATTTCACTACTGATTATACTTGTATGATTGTGTATGTGACGAATAATAAAGAACCTTGTTGGATGCCTGTGGTCTCCGGCCCTCAGACGACACTGCATCACTCATCGGCATGAGTCTGTCATTGACATTACTAAATGGGCCCAGGAATACTTCCAGAAATCACTGTCGGTAAACACAATCCTCTGTGCCATCTGCAGATGCCAACTAAAGCTCTATCATACAAAAAAGAAGCCATATGTGAACATGGTCCAGAAGTGCCGTCGTGTCCTGTGGGCCAAGTCTCAGTTAAAATGGACTGTTTCAAAGTGGAGAAGTGTTCTACGGTCAGACGAGTCCAAGTTTGACATTCTTGTTGGAAATAACGGACGCCGTGTCCTCCGAGCTAAAGAGGAGGGAGACCTTCCAGCTTGTCATCAGCGTTCAGTTCAAAAGCCAGCATCTCAGATGGTATGGGGGTGCATATGTGCATATGGTATTGGCAGCTTGCATGTTTTGGAAGGTTTTACCTTTGGAAGGTAAATAAAGGTTTTATAGCAACATATGCTCCCCTCCAGACGACGTCTATTTCAGGGAAGGATTCAAGGTTTTATTCGTCACATACTCAATTATACAGAAAATAATCAGCAGTGAAATGTAAGTCAGGTCCGCTCAATGGACAGCGCAATTATATGTAACAACACAAGATAATATACATAAATATAGGTAAAAAATAAATAATAATAAAAAATAAAGAAGAATAAAATGTGTAGGACAGTATACTGTAGACTTAATAAATAATAATAATATAAGCAGGGATGTGCAAGAAGAATGTGCAAATAGGTTGTACAGGGTATAAACATATAAACATAGCAGCAATACGGATGATGGAGAATAGTGAATTCTGCTTATTAGATGGAGTCATGTTGATGTTATGAGACCAAGTTTGAGTATGAGTTTAAGAGCCTGATGGCCTGAGGGAAGAAAACCACAATTAAAAAACACATACTGAAGCTATTACAACAGCATGGCTTCGTAGTAGAAGAGTCTGGGTGCTGAATTGGCCTGCAGTCCAGATCTTTCACCTATAGCGAATATTTGACACATCATTAAACAAAAAATACGTCAAAGATGACCAAGAACTCTTAAGCAGCTGGAAACCTATATCAGGCTAGAATGGGACCAAAGTTCAACACCAAATCTCCAGAAACTCATAACTTCGATGCCCAGACGTCTTCAAACTGTTTTGAAAAGAAGAGGAGATGCTACACCATGGTAAACATGCCCCCGTCCCAACTATTTTGAGACCCGTAGCAGGCATCAAATTTGAAATGAGCTCATTTTGTGCATAAAATGTAAAAATTTCTCAGTTTAAACATGTGCTATGTTATATATGTTCTATTGTGAATAAAATATTGGCTCATGTGATTTCAAAGTCTTTTAGTTTTCATTTTATTCAAATTAAAAAAACGTCCAAACATTTCCGGAATTCGGGTTGTATATAAATTATAGTTTAATCAGAATCATATTTCTCATAGTATAAAATTATAATATTTGAATATTTAAAAAAAAGTAGTAAATTAAAAACACTAACTTATAAACTGAACTATTTTGTCAAGGGTGTAGAATTTAGCAGGGATGCAGTGACATACCAATATACAGCGACTAATAAATTGTCCCTAGCAATAAATAAGATAGTTCTAATTGTTAACTGAAATAATAACTGAGAAGTTAACATATAAGGTAGCTGAGGTGTTTAAAACATAGGCTAATGCACAATATTTCCATCTAACATGTATTTTGAGGTGCAGATGATCATATTAATGGAATGTTTCAGTATTTACCAGTAAACTGGTTACCTCACCTGAATATATTTTACTATATTATTATACTTTTTTTTCCCGCTTATTTCAGTTAATGTCATAAAACTAGCGAGCTAAGCCAGTAGTACTAACAGTGTTGTGTAAACATGGCTGAGACAAACTGAATCCATTGAGTGAGTCATTTACTCTGGAACAGATCATTTTTTGTATAACCACATACACTCTAAAAAATGCTGGGTAAAATATGGACAAACCCAGCGATTGGGTTGTTTAGACCCAGCGGTTGGGTTACTGCCCAGAAGGTTGGGTTAAACATTTAAAACAACCTAATCGCTGGGTTTGTCCTTATTTAACCCAGCATTTCTTAGAATGTATTTACTACAAATACCACAGTTAAACTGTGGTTAGTGTAGCAACATCATGGTTAATTTGTGGTTACCATGTAACCATGTTTTTTCCATACAGGCTACTCGTCTATAGATCAACTATAAATTAAGAAAAGAGAGGTTTAGAGCCAGATTTTTGTGTAATCAGCTTTTCAATGCTGACTGAGAAAAATAACTATTCAGAACGAACCGACTCTCTAGAATGAATCGAACTCTTCAACATGCGTCCGTTTAGAAGGAACCGATTAACTTGAACGCATCGGACTTTGCAGAGCATCGAGTACCGTTTATAAAGAATTGATTCACTAGAATGATTCAGACTTTTTAACGCTACATATGAGAGAAAATAACTGTTTCACACACGAAAGAAAGGTGCGTTCAGAATGAGCTACAATTATGAAAGGACTGTTTTTGTATCATGATAAGTTTAATTTCACTCCTTTGATTAATGTATTAGCACACTGCCATTTGTATTAAAGGTGTTATTCATTAATCCTTCATAACAAAATATCTGGATATCACCGCTTTCATCCTATTAACAATGGTAGAGGATTTAGTGAAATAAACCAAAGCAGCGAGCGGAAGTGCACTAAATATTTCATGGCGTGTAATTGAATGCAGGCGGCGAGGATCATTAAAATGAAGGGGTTTGTGTCTGCTCGTACACACATGAATCTGCATTCTGAACACGAGGAGATCCCTGTCCGCCTGTGTGCAGCTCCAGAGATGTTGCGTCACCAGATACAAGCGGAATACATTAGATCCAGACCCGAATAAACCACGGAGGAACTCAGCCAGAGTGTAAATGAATCTGAACTGCATTTTCAAATCAAACAGTCACAGTTTGTCCTTTTTTCACAAATGAAAGAGCGATTTAGATGGTCTGCAATGTCCCTAAATATACATAAACATATACAAACAAAAATAAAAGCAATTCCAGCTGTCTGACTAACATTATTTATTTAATTTTCTTTGCATATTTTTGATAAAAAACGAATATTATTAAAATATAAAAAAATAACACAATAATAATAAAAATAACAATGTGTTTTATTTTTTTCTATTAGTTAAAAATAATAAAATGCCTAGGCGCCATATTTAGATATGCTACACAAAATCTACAAAAAATTATAATTCCAAACAAAATATGATTAATATAATCAAAATATCATATAATAATAATATAATTAAAAATTAAAACTTGTTTTTACTCTCCCTACTTATTGAAATATAACACAATATTTAGGCACCATATTTAGACATGCTACACTGAAAGAAATGTTGTAGAATTTTTATTTAATTTTTTCCTTTGTAGATGGGGAAAAATCTACAAAGCCTACAAAAAAGTATTTAAAATATAATTTAATAAATTATTGTTTGTTTTAATTCTCTCTGTTAGCTACAATATAAAAAATATCTATATTACATTACATTATTTATTATATATATTCAAATATGCTAAACTGGGAAAAACAATGGTGTAGAAACAATTTTCCCAAAAACACATTGAATTAAATGTGAGATTTAGAGGTAGAAAAACTGAAATGGTATTTTCTTGTACTCCAATAACCTTTTTTAGTGTAGAAACATAAGAAGATTGCTTTTGTTCATTCCTTTTCTCCAAGTTTACATACGCATGTAATTAGATGTTTCAGCTTATACAATGTCTCCTTGAAATTTAATAAGACTCCAATGAATACGGTTTCCACAACACTTCCACTTGCTAGTCACAACAATTATTCAGTTGTTGTGGTAATATGCTTGTGTTTAGCACTACGACAGGACCCTCAATAATTCATAATGTTTTGTGAGAGCTATTCATATCTGTTTTCACATTCGCGAATGCTCTCGCGTTCACTTTGCACTTAAAGTGCACTTTGTCCTCAGAGTTTAATGAATGTGACATCCTGACACAAAGCTTCACCTGTTCATTGATCTCAGAAAAAGTAGCGGCTTTCAGAAGATGGATGAATTCGCATGTGATGTTTTGTCACGGCAGGTGTGTTTTTCAGGAATGATGCAAGAGCGCTGTTCCTGACTGTAACCTGCATAAACCCCAAACGCGACGGTTTGGAGGTGAGAGGAAATACTCTCGTAGAGTGTCGACAAATCATTTCAAACGGCGAAGAGAAAGAGAGGGATCATCGAAATCCAAGAAAAAGTGTAAATGAGGCCCAGCGGAGATCTAATCACATCACCTGAGGTGACGCTAAGTCGTGATGAGTTCACCAACACTACTGATTGAACTACAGATGAATTGATAAACGACCAGAGAGAGCGACAGACGCCGAATAAAAGATAGCTGGGTTTTTAAAGTTTGCTAACATAATGCTACAACCTGAGAAGAATACACCTCAAATAAAGGCCCAAACACTGCTAAACACTCCAGACAAATTTCTGTCTCGTGTCTTGAAGGCCGAGAGAAAAGCTTCGAGGACACAGCTGTCCTCATGCATACGGTCGGCCGGTCCTGTCAGCCGCTTGTATCACATCTCAGAGAGGTTAAAACAGCATCCTTAGCATTACAAACTCTCTCTCGAACTGACATCCGGCTGCCTGTCAAGAGTTCCTCCTCCAGTGCAGATACAAACAACTGTTTACTCGATCGAAACAAAGCCCAGATGTCTCGTGTGCACTCGCAGTGACAGGCCTTTCATTTTGCCCTTGATAGTGTTTACGTACCAAATCACATTGTGTACAGAGTATGTACTCGCAGACGAGAGACAATATGGGTGGAAGATGATGAGATTCAGATGGTGAGGCTTCATTTGATAGACTAACAATAGAGACAATGATAGATCAAAAGATTAGATAGATATACAGACAGACAGAACGACAGACAGACAGACAGACAGACAGACAGACAGACAGACAGACAGACAGACAGACAGACAGACAGACAGAACGACATATACAGACAGACAGACAGACAGACAGACAGACAGACAGCACAGACAGGACGGACAGAAGACAAAAGGACAAAAGGACAGAAGGACAGACAGACAGACAGAAGAACAGACAGACATACAGACAGACAGACAGACAGACAGACAGACAGACAGACAGACAGACAGACAGACAGACGGACGGACAGAAGGACAGACAGACAGACAGACAGACAGACAGACAGACAGACAGACAGACAGACGAGAGAAGGACAGAAGGACAGACAGACAGACAGACAGAAGAACAGACAGACAGACAGACGAGAGAAGGACAGAAGGACAGACAGACAGACGGAGAGAAGGACAGAAGGACAGACAGACAGACAGACAGACAGAAGAACAGATGGAGAGAAGGACAGAAGGACAGACAGACAGACAGACAGACAGAAGAACAGACAGACAGACGGACGGACGGACAGACAGACAGACAGACAGACAGACGGAGAGAAGGATAGAAGGACAGACGGACAGAAGAACAGACGGATGGACGGACAGCTGTTACGGACAGACGGAAGGCGGAAGTGCTGACATTAAACTGCTTTCCCACCAAGCACCTCTGATCAATGAGTATCTGATTGAGAAAGAAAAACAACCTCAGGCCAAAGCGCAGAATACTGAACATCCCATAATATTACACCAATCATAAACCATGCAAATACTAGTTTGAAAGTACTACATACTGATATTTGGAGAAACTCACCTTCAAGATGCACAGCTGTTGCTCTGCTGTTCTTAAACAGTGTTTTAGTGCGTTGCTATGCTGTTGCTGGGGCATTTTGGGTGGTTTTAGTGCGTTGCTATGCTGTTGCTGGGGCATTTTGGGTGGTTTTAGTGCGTTGCTATGCTGTTGCTGGGGCATTTTGGGTGGTTTTAGTGAGTTGCTATGCTGTTGTTGGGGCATTTTGGGTGGTGTTAGTGTGTTGCTATGCTGTGGCTGGGGCATTTTGGGTGGTTTAGTGCATTGCTATACTATAGCTGGGGCGTTTTGGGTGGTTTTAGTGTGTTGCTATGCTGTTGCTGGGGCATTTTGGGTGGTGAGTGTGTTGCTATGCTGTGGCTGGGGAATTTTGGGTGGTTTAGTGCATTGCTATACTATTGCTGGGGCGTTTTGGGTGGTTTTAGTGCATTGCTATACTGTTGCTGGGGCGTTTTTGGGTCCGTTGCTATGCTGTGGCTGGGGCATTTTGGGTGGTTTTAGTGCATTGCTATGCTAGTTGCTGGGGCGTGTCATGTTTTAGTGCATTGCTATACTGTTGCTGGGGCGTTTTGGGTGGTTTTAGTGCATTGCTATGCTATTGCTGGGGCATTTTGTTTTATGCATTGCTATGCTGTTGCTGGGGCGTTTTGAGGTGGTTTTAGTGCGTTGCTATGCTGTTGCTGGGGCGTTTTGGGTGGTTTTAGTGTTGCTATGCTGTGGCTTGGGCATTTTGGGTGGTTTTAGTGCATTGCTATGCTGTTGCTGGGGCGTTTTGGGTGGTGTTAGTGTGTTGCTATGCTGTTGCTGGGGCATTTCAAATGGTTTTAGTGCGTTGCTATGCTGTTGCTGAGGCGTTTCGAGTGGTTTTAGTGCATTGCTATGCTGTTGCTGGGGAGTTTTGGGTGGTTTTAGTGCATTGCTATACTGTTGCTGGGGCGTTTTGGGTGGTTTTAGTGCATTGCTATGCTGTTGCTGGGGCGTTTCACATGGTTTTGGTGCGTTGCTATGCTGTTGCTGGTGCGTTTCGAGTGGTTCTAGTTTATTGCTATGCTGTTGCTGGGGCATTTCGACTGGTTTTAGTGTGTTGCTATACTATTGTGGTTTTGGGTGGTTTTAGTGATTTGAGGTGGGCTATTGCTGCTGGGAGTTTTGAGTGGTTGGTTTTAGTGCATTGCTATACTATTGCTGGTTTGGGGTGGTTTTATTGCTATACTATTGCTGGGGAGTTTTTAAGTGGTTTTATTGTATTGCCATGCATTTTCTGGGGTGTTTTGAGTGGTTTTAGTGCATTGCTATGCTGTTGCTGGGCTGTTTTTAGTGCTTTTCTATGATGTTGCTGGGATCGATCCAGGGTTGGGGACCTAGTAACATTGCCGGGTTCAGTCCCGGAACAAGCTATGTGTGAACAAAAGCCAGAACCAATGCCGTAAAGGGTGTGTTGTAGTGATGACGCAAGTTATCGTGCGACTCTTTTACCGGGTGTTTTGAAAGAAGATCAACGTTCATGACGAGAAAAATATGTGCAAACTGTAATGAAGCAGAGATCAGGGAGCTCCTCACTATCCACGCTGAAGCGGAGATCGTTTGCCAGCTTAGTCACATTACGTAATGTCACGTGCCTTTACGGGATCTTTATGAGATGTGTGTGATTGCACACACAGATTGCGGAAAATCACTGGCAGTGTTAATGAACTACAATCAAACGATCCCGGGACAAATCACGGGACACATTATCCATGTATTTTCCCGAATTTCTGTGTGAAAGAGGCTTTACTGATGCAAGTCTATCCTCAAGTAACCAGCACTAAATAAATTCATTACAAGCTGTGCATCGTTTATTTTTGTGGTTTCATTTGAGTTATGAACCCAAAGCATGAATTTGCCTCCACTATCAGTGATATGGCGTTTCACGCTATAATTCAATATAAAACACAGAAAATAATCAAATTACTTTCTGCCAGTTGTGAAGGCTTTAATGGCTGGAATCATTGCTGGTTTGTGTCGATGGCCTTCGGGGGCTTTTTTGTTTCGTTTGTCATTCCACCCGCGTATACAATCCCATCAACAAATTTCCTCTGAAACCGTTTGAATCTGAAATTAAAAGCGCTTTTGATCCGCTTCAAAAAAAAAAAAACTTCGAACAGCGAGCCCTGTTAATATATCCATATATCCCGTGTGTGTTCATTATTTTCTCGTTCATCTCTTTGGTTAACAGCGACCCAAGGTCACAGAGGAATAGAGGGGGGGTTAAAAGGGGCAAAATCTAAATTGAGCTCCTCCAAGTCAAGAGATCTGAGAAAAAAAACAGGCCTGGATACAACCCAACTTATTCCCAAAGCTTGCATTCAGAGGTGTCGGATCTAGCGCTTAGCTGTCACTATTAGCACCAGATGTGGCAAGAAACACTGGCTTCCTAATTTTAAAGTAAAAAACCTAAAGACTTTGAATTTCCAACTCCAAGGGTATGCTCCAAAAATAATGAACTGTCTTCATAGGGAGCATTTTAAGAGTGCTACATAACCATGTAAAACATTGGCACATTTGAAGATCAGATGAGAGGTTCATTATAAGGTGGGGTTTGGCATCGTCAAAATTTGTTCTCAACAATCACAACCAATCAGAAGCCACTCCAATCAAGACTCGTTATCCTGACATTGTGCGGGATTTAATAGGAAATGGGGATGCCAATGAGAACAATGGTAAACTATAACCCATGGGTTTCTAGCATCATTTGAACAATCATGAGTCTTTGAAATCTGAAGTGTTCCTTCAATGACAAACAATCAAACATACAATATTGCAGCAAAAAAGAAGAAAAAACTGCATAAAGTAAATTTAAATATGCATTAAAAAGAAAATTAAATGTAACATAAAATGTACAACATTATTAAATAAAATAATGAAATTAATATTATAAAAAAATGTATTAACATAAATAACATTTTACATTAGGTCAACAATTTGCAAAAGAAAAAAAAACATTCAAATAATCAATAAATAACTGAAAAAAGACAAGAGGCTAACAGTTCTTAGAAACTAAAAATAAATATAATAATTCTAAGGAACTAAAACATTTCCTGTCAGGAAATTAGCATTGAAGTCCCTGAACATTCCCATTTTACATTGACATTAATTACATTTATTCATTTTGCAGACACTTTAATCAAAGTTTCCTACTTTCATAGCGAAACAGATGCTAACACTTAAACACCTAGAAGCCTTGTGCTAAAGAGCTGAATTCACACTTAGGAGCTAATGCTAATTTTAAAGTTTGTATCTGCGAATCTGAAATAACATCAATGTTTATAACGTTTCGAATTCAATCAGATTCTGTCACTTGGCATTTTCTGCCACCACGTTGTCCTAAAGCTTCAGGAGGGCAGCACATCTTGAGCGTGTAAAGCATATGTTTGGTTTGTGCTCCTGCATGCATTAATATTGGACGGAGCCGTAAATATAAGCGTGCATGTGTCTGTTGAAGTCTAGCCTCCAGACAAATGCCACGGCTGAAAAATGGAGGTTGTGCTGCAGCACGCTTTGCTAGCTGCCTTATTAGCATGCAGGAAAGGTGATGTAAAGTGACGCCGTCCCCGGTGGTGTAAATATTTTAATTCATAATGAGCTCGCTGGCGGACGGGGCTCTGGCCTCTCCCTGTTTGCTTTATTTATTCTGCTGGATGGCAAAAAGCCGCCCTCATTACCGCCGCAGCTTAGCTGCATGCAGAAAGGGCCTATGGACACTTCTGCACTTAAAATGGAAAATTAAACTCCCTTAAACAGCACTTTTCATATTCTTACTTATTTATTATAGACAAACATTATTTCTATTCGTGGAAATGACAATTAAAGCGTTTTTTTATGTCAAAAATATAAACCATAAATCAATAACAATTAAGGTTTTTACTTTTTTTTAGATCATCAAGTTAAAAAAAATTATTCATATTTATATAATGCAAATAATCAGCTAAGCTCATTAAAAATAAAATACATGCATTAAAAATTTATATTTTATGTGAAATATTATTCAAATAATAAAATATTATTGTCCTCATTTGTAAGTCACTTTGAATGAAAAGCGTCTGCTAAATTACTAAATGTGAAATGTAAAATTAAAAGATTAAATTAAGCCTATTTCTACATATTAGTCCTACAACTTGCAATACATAAATGCATTTATAAAAATGACTGCAAACAAATACGTTTGATAAAAAATTTACTATGTTATGAAATATTAATGAAATATTAAATTAATAATATTTATTTTGAATAAACAATAAACAGATGTTCATTTTTACACTTATATTAGCTATTTAACATGCAAAATAGTAAGAAAGAATAATGTATACATATTTTAAAAATGAATGAATAAAAATGAATGAAATAAATGAATAATGTTTTAAATTACTAATGAGCAAAGTACATATTTGTATATTCATAGCTTATATCCTGGGTCTGCCACAAGGGCAAAATAAAAATAATGCATACAAACATTAGTAAATAATAGTACGTTTTTGATTTCACTTTCATATAACAAAAGCTAAAGTTTAAAATGTAAATGCCTGCAAACAAATTACAGTAAAACCCATAAAGATGTAAAACCAAGATAAAAACCTATTGGGAGTTTTTGAGTCATAGATTAAGATGCATTGTCACAACTTTGATGTGGGTTACATTGATCAGTGCAATTGTCTAAATGGGCCGATGGCGCCATTTATTGATCGTAAAAGACATTGTTGTTGCGACTCAATCAATTGTACCGGGATCTTCCGTAAACAAATCCAGAAACTTCAACCCAAGCAAAAAACACCCGGTTACTACCAAAGCCTTCAAAGCTGAGAAACAACGACAGCACTCCATTATAGAAGCAAACTATCATCAAACAACAGTAGGATCAAACCTCCCTGAACGTTAATCCTGCGGCTAATTGAATTAGACGGCGCCTGTGTGTTAGCATGGACGCTAACACGGTGACATGCCGACCGCCAGCAGTCATTACAGCGTGATGGAGACCTCAGCGGGTGACAAACACCTGCGCAGCTCATGTGCGAGATCTTCAGTCGCTGACAGGCTTTCCACACAGAGGACAGCATGAGAACAGCGTGTTCAGAGCGCCTGAAGGGGACGGACGCCGCGTTCCAGCCCACTCGCTAGAAAACTCATGCCACCGCGGCTCTCGTGTGTATAACTGTCTCAACAGAGTCTCTGCAGCAGCAGGCTAAAGAGTTCAGTGTAAAGGTGAAGTCGTGTTAGAGTTCAGTCCCAGATGAGCAGAGTCAACTAGTACAGCAGTTTAGTACATTTTAAATGACTTCCTAGTGTGTATCTATCTAAAAATGCGAGACACAATGCACAGGAAGGGTTAAAATAAAGAAAAGAAAAGCGCAGTGCAGCGAAGAAAACAAGGGTCCCGAGACATACTTTTCAAACAGAACGGTTGCAAACCCTGTCTGTCTATCTGTCCATCCATCCATCCATCCATCCATCCATCCATCCATCCATCCATCCATCCATCCATCCATCCATCCGTCCGTCCGTCCTCCGTCCGTCCGTCTGTCTGTCTGTCTCTCCGTCTGTCTATCTGTCTCTGTCTATCCATCTATCCATCCATTTATCCATCCGTCTGTCTGTCTATCTGTCCATCCATCCATCTATACGTCTGTCTCTCTGTCCGTCTGTCTCTCCATCCGTCTGTCTGTCTGTCTGTCTGTCTGTCTGTCTGTCTATCTGTCCATCCATCCATCTATCCATCTGTCTATCTGTCTGTCTGTCCGTCCATCCATCTATCCGTCTGTCTTCCATCCATCTATCCATTCTGTCTATCTGTCCGTCTATCTATCTATCTATCTATCTATCTATCTATCTATCTATCTATCTATCTATCTATTCTATCTATCTATCTATCTATCTATCTATCTATCTATCTATCTATCTGTCTATCTGTCTGTCTGTCTGTCTGTCTGTCTGTCTGTCTGTCCTGTCTGCTGTCTGTCTGTCTGTCTGTCTGTCTGTCTGTCCATCCGTCTGTCTGTCTGTCTGTCTGTCTGTCTGTCTCTCCATCCGTGTGTCTGTCTGTCTATCCGTCTGTCTGTCTCTCCGTCCGTCTATCCGTCTGTCTGTCTCTCCGTCCCTCCATCTGTCTATCTATCTGTCTGTCTGTCTGATCTCTCATCGTCTGTCTGTCTCTCCGTCCATCTATCCATCTATCTATCTATCTATCTATCTATCTATCTATCTATCTATCTATCTATCTATCTACTGTCTGTCTGTCTGTCTGTCGTCTGTCTGTCTGTCTGTCTGTCTGTCTGTCTGTCTGTCTGTCTGTCTGTCTGTCCGTCTGTCTGTCTGTCTGTCTATCTGTCTGTCTGTCTGTCTGTCTGTCTGTCTGTCTGTCTGTCTGTCTGTCTGTCTGTCTGTCTGTCTGTCTGTCTGTCCATCCGTCTGTCTGTCTATCTGTCTGTCGGTCTCTCCGTCCATCCATCTATCCGTCTGTCTGTCTCTCTCGTCCATCCATCCATCTGTCTATATTCTGTCTGTCTGTCTGTCTGTCTGTCTGTCTGTCTGTCTATCCATCCGTAAGTCCGTCTGTCTGTCTCTCCCGCCAATCCTTTTTATCACAGGAATCCATCTGTCTGTCTGTCTGTCTGTCTGTTGTCTGTCTGTCTGTCTGTCTGTCTGTCTGTCTGTCTGTCTGTCCTGTCTTCTGTCTGTCTGTCTGTCTGTCTATCTGTCTGTCTATCTGTCTGTCGGTCTCTCCGTCCATCCATCTATCCGTCTGTCTGTCTCTCCGTCCATCCATCTGTCTGTCTGTCTGTCTGTCTGTCTGTCTCTCCATCCGTCTGTCCGTCTGTCTGTCTGTCTGTCTGTCTGTCTGTCTGTCTGTCTGTCTGTCTGTCTGTCTGTCTGTCTGTCTGTCTATCAACTACCAAACTAAGTCTTAATGTACCTTTTTAGCACAGGAATTTCACACTTAATCAATATTAGAAACAAATGTGCATGGTTTGCTAAAGTTTGAGACATAGCGTTGCTCCTTTGAGTTTCAATCGCCTCTAACATTTAACCGACTCTCAACAGCAGCTTCTTCAGAAAAATTCTTCCTCACTTATTAGCTTTACAAGCACATCACGGTCAGAGAAATGACAAGAGTCTGGCACTGCCAATCCAAAACTAATGTTCCCTGCCGCGGTGGTGCTAAGCATCAGGCCCAGACAAGCCTGGTGAGTTCAACTTCCTTCAGCGCGACGCTCTGTTTCCTCGCTAGTGCTCAATAGTGTGTTTGTGTTAACGGACGGATGCGCCTCTTGCTTTGATTAAGATGTCACTGTCAGTCGCCGTGTGAAGTGTGCAATTTATGCCCCTCCGGCTGTCTGTAAACCCGCCCCCTCTAAAACTGATGGGGTATTTAACACAAATGAGAAGGAAACACAGCAGTCAAAGACAAATAAAGAGGAGCTTTTATCAGTAGCAGAGGAAGATGACACTGTCATATACTTGTCATTTGAGTATTTACACTTCAAAAAACTGCTGTCTGTTATTCTTTGTAGAGCCTATTGACTTTTTGCCACACAGCGGACGCTGCCTGAATGACTTAATTACGAATCAATAATAATGAATTATTTGAGAGAAAAAAGTGTGTTCTCTATCTCCATTCAGGTCATTATTCCAGCTTAACGCCATCTAAAAACCAGTTGTTTTCATGTACACGTGTATAATCTTTTCAGTTCTGTGCATTTTGTCTTGAACCCCTGGCAGTGTAATTTAATCTAATTAAAGATAAGGTGCATGAGATATTTTTTCTTTCTCCTTGCAAAACGATAAGCCAGTGCCGCAGATAACCTGAGGAATTATTGTGCAGCACTCCACAAGGATTGTGCAAAAAGAAAAGAAAAAAAGAATGAATAAATGAAAGAAGACTTTCAGTCTGGCCTGGAGGTTGGAATGCAGAAGAAATGAATCCTTTAATAATCACATTACAATCACCTACGCTCTTTAAATAAAAGACACAAAGAAAAAAAACAATGCAATATGAATTATATGTATAATATGCATTGCAATGAAGCTGTTTCCTAATAGTAGGTTTAGGTACAAAAACTACTTCATAAAATACTAGAAATTACAAAATAATGACGTTTGGTTCTCTCACATGTATACTTGTACATGTGAAGTCTGATTTCCAAGCAAAAGAATCCCATGATGAGACGGTTCTTTTGATACAGCATGATCAGTGCTGCTTCAGTGTATCAAGCATACACAATAACTGAACTTCGATCCTGAACTAATGATGAGGCGGTTCACATATCGAGGGGTAAGAACCAGAAGGGGGTAAGTGACATTTTTGGTGAAATGGAGATACTGTATATATATCAAATGAAAGCTCTTAATGAGCTCTTTCTACTGGCTAAAGTATACCTTTTTTTATTATAAACAATTCAAATCAGTTTACAAATTCAGATCAAACTATGGTAAATACAAAAATTGTATTAGGCCTTTCTGGTTCTCACCCCTCGATCTACGGTGTGATTCAATGAACTTGACCCGATTCCAGACCTAATGACCATTTGATCGGTTCTTTTTAGCAGATCAAACATATATGTATATCTATTTTCAGTGAATAAAACCCCTGATAAAACACATACATCACAGAGACATCTATTTGACATCTGCAAGATGTATTTTTTTAGTGTTTGCTCATCTGCAATACGTCTATAAAACATTTCCTATCAGATGTCAAATAGACGTTTATGAGCTGTCTCTAAGATGTATATGATTAGAATGTATGTAAAACTGACATCTTCAAGACATCTGTCAGATGTTTGTGCACAGCTGATGCTTTCCAGATCAAATGATCTTTAACAGACATCTTGCAGACATTCGTGTGCAATCTGGGACACATAAAGGACGATCAGTAAACTCTGATTCCTGAATGAATCACTATATGAGTTAATTCTTCTTTAGTGAATCAAAATATAAAGCGTGATCGATGAACGCTGATTCCCAAGCGAATCACTACATGAGTAAGTAGCTCATATGTTAAGTTGTTCAAGAATCTGAGAATCGCGCTCTTTATGTTTGATCCACTAACAAGAACCTGATCAAACTGATTTGTTCGGGAATCGCTGTTCACTTGAATGAGAATTGCGTTCTTTTACTAAAAAGTGCGTATCCATATACAAGAACCTGATCAAACTGATTTGTTCGGGAATGTAGTCGTCTGTTCACTTGAATGCTATCATGCTTACGTTCACTTTATTTAAAAAAGTACGTACGCATATAGAAGTGATTCGCTCGGGAATGTGAGTTCATCTATCATGCTTTACATTCACTTAAAAGAACCAACTCATATAGTGATTCATTTGGGAATCAGAGTTGACAGAGCGTCTTTTATATAGTGCGATCAGTAAACTCCGATTCTCAAACTAATGATTATATTAGCTCTTGTTATTAAATCAATCTTAGTGAACTCCAATTCACAAATGTTTTATTCACACCGCCAGTTATTCTTAGTGAATCAAATATAGACTTAAACAGCACTAACCAATTGCCCTGTTCAAAAACCCACATTTGCGGTCTTGGTCACTTTAGACCGCGTGCACACGACAGGAAGTTGGTGCACAAGACTGTCCCAGGTCTTCAAAATTCCAAAGCGTTAAATAAAAATAAAGCTATTTAAACACTTGCATTTTTACACTATAAGTGTGTCCCATCAGTTAATGAAAACTTCAACACACACTTGTGGTCTTCATCCTTACTTAAAAACTTGGGCCAAATACAGGAAATACGTCATATAAGAAGTCAAGTAGTCAAGTGCAAAGACCACAAACGTGGGTGACTCTGAATTAGAGTTCTGATTCTAGAGCTAATGACTCTTATGAGTCGGTTCTTTTCACTGAATCACAAAAATAAGTTGAAGCAGTTTCTCAATCAATCTGACTCACTTACTGAATCAGAAGACATTCATTTTGTCATGTCAAAACCAATGAACCAAAAACTTGTTGTACTTAAGACTCATATATCACTAGGTACTGACTAGTTGTTTGTGTGCTAATGGCTATTTAAAGACACAGAGATAGTTAACGGGGAAAAAAGGAAATCAATGAAATGTTGTTTGTTCTTTCTTGTTTAACATTTATTATTAATACGATTTCAGCATTTGGCAACACGACTACATTTCTGCTTTCCAATAGAGCTGTTAATGCAAGCAGAATCATAATTCCTCACAATTCCCATCCCTACTTATTCGTAAACATTTATTTAACCTGAGCATTTCTTTTAATTCCCCTTTTCAGGTTTGTCTCGCCATCAAGTCATCATTTGATAGGCTTGTCATCAAAGCAGACATTTGTTAGGGAGAGGTGGAGATCTTGGGGAACAGACAGCTGGTGATTAAACCACATTACGATTTTCATGGTTCACGATGCCATGTAATTATAAATATGATCCATGTCCCTCGGTGGTAATTGATGCCTCTTGGCCGACTTCTGGCCCTCTAATGAGCTGCGGCTTTCTGGGTGTTGCAGCAGGTTTCCTCAACGTTTCTAGCAGCTTTATGTCATTTCAAAAATAAACAATTATGAACAGTGGGGCGACACGAAATGTGAGGAGAAAACAGGCCCTGGTGAGGCGAATCACTCCAGCGAGCACGAGGCTAATGCTGCTGCAGTCACGAAGCTCTGGATGTCATCGTTTGTTGCATTTATAATGTAAAGATCAGCAGCAAACCCAAAAGCGTGACGATGCCTACACACTGGAACTCAGAAGTCATAAGTTACTCAATGCATAATCAACTGAGTGATATCCATCAAGGAGTCCATTCATTAATTTTCATAATAACGCGCGACTGAGTTAGCCTGCGGGAGTGGCTAATTAGTTCTTTATCAGTATCTGAACATAAATGAACCATGGGACGGTTTTTAAAGTGGCATTGGAGAGCCGTGTCAGGGGAATCGTACGCTTTTGCCGCCTGTCACTCTTTCCCGAGCTCCGCGGTGGATCACAGTGACGTCAGTGCATCGCAGCCCAGCGGCTGTGGCGTTTGGGACGTGGGGGGATGCTGTTGCTAAATTAGAACGTGCTTTCCTTTAGCGCATGAATAATACATGATGCAAAGGCGCGCGTGAATTATTGAGGAGGTGGTAACGAGCTGGGCCAGGTGCCGCATTTCAAATGTAAATAGGGTGTGAACTCGTGTTCAAAAGCGGTTTCTGGAAAACAAAACAGAGCGATAATAATGTTAATAGCAGAACACTTCAAAATCAAATCAAATCACTTTCGTTGTCACATCTTCTTTAATTTTCTGAAGAAAATTATTATTCTGTGTGTAAAAAACGCCGCAGTGATGCTAGGACATTCTGGGCGGTTGCCTAAGTATTGCTATATGGTTGCTGAATTGTTCTGGGTGGTTGCCTGGGTGTTGCTATACGGTTGCTAATGTGTTAGACTGTTTGTGCATGTTGCTATGTGGTTGCTAAGGTGTTTTGTGTGGTTGCTTATAGTGTTCTGGGTGGCTGCCTGGTTGATAAAGTGTTCTGAATGGTTGATATGCAGTTGTTTGGGTGGACACTGAAGTGGATGGTTGCTAAGGTGTTCTGAGTGTGTTTTTGCATGTTGCTTTTGCAGTTGCTAAGGTGTTCTGAGTGCTTTTGGACATACACATGCGGTTACTAAGGTGTTCTGAGTGTTTTTTATGTTGTTATGTGGTTGCTAAGGTGTTCCGAATAATTTTGGAAAGTAGATATGCGGTTGTTAAGGTATTCTGAGTGTTTTTTAAAGGTGTTATGCGGTTGTTATGGTGTTCTGAATGTTTTATGTTGTTATGTGGTTGTTAAAGTGTTGTGGGTGTTTTTTGAATGTTGCTATGGGGTAGCTAAGTTGTTCTGAGTGTTTTTTACATGTTGTTAAAAGTGTTCTTGCTGCCAAGGGTTCCTGAGTGGGTTTAGTACAATAATACAAACACAGATATCGAACTATTGCACTGACAGAAAGTGTAATGAATTAACTGTATAAATTGATAACATTTAAACAGATTGATGCACGTGATGATCAGACATTAAAAAATAATAAATAAACAGTGTTGAGGGTAACACATTACAAGTAACGCGAGTTACGTAATAATATTACTTTTTTCAAGTAACTAGTAAAGTAACGCATTACTTTTTAATTTACTAGAAAATATCTGGGTTGTTTTTTTTTCAAAACGTAAAGTAACGCTAGTTACTTTTTTTCCATTTATTGACTGACAGTGCGCCGTGTGAACATGATCTTACTGTAGTTCTAATCTAGACTAAATGTGAATGTGTATTAATTCATCCCACTCGCAAAAAACAGATTCAGTATTCATCAAAATTAATTAAAACAGTGAAATGCAAACTCAGAATATGACGCAAACCTGCAATAATTAAATATGTTAAACAACACAAATATATCTAAACTAATTTTATTAACCAATGTGTTTGCTGCTGACCTTTGATGATCCAGTTCAACCATACTAATAAGCAAAAATTACTTTAGATAAACTGACAATTGTGCTTCGTTGTTATTTTTTTTATTGCTGAAGAGTGTTGAACCTTCTTCTGTGTTCTTCTGTACAGACGTGATTTACTCGTCCTTCAGTCTGAGGTTTATTCATTGCACTTTTTGTTGTGAAAGGGCTTTTACATTTGCTATAAATAGAACTTATTGTATTAAAAACAAACAATCAAGCCCTGCTCATATTTAAAAAGTAACGCTAAAGTAACGCAAAAGTAATGTAACGCATTACTTTCCATAAAAAGTAACTAAGTAACGTAATTAGTTACTTTTTTAGGGAGTAACGCAATATTGTAATGCATTACTTTTAAAAGTAACTTTCCCCAACACTGTAAATAAATATATTAAATAAATACTCACCAGTGTTTTATTGTGTTTAGCCAACAATCCCAGGCTCTCCTCTTGAAAACGTCATCGGAGAGACAAAAAAAATCACAAATAGTGTTAGCAAACGCATGGTATACAGAAATGAGCCCGGGAGAGTCTCAATCACAATCTCCAATCAGTTTAAATGGTTATTTTTTTTTCTTCTAGCTGGTGAAATCAAACGGCTGAATTAGAGAAACGGTTCACGTGGAGTTCAGGTCTGTCTCTCGGGCTCCTGAAGCTTGTTTAGGCCAGAGGCCAAATAACATCGCTAACACCAGCGAACCCCAGAGGAGCGGAAATAAACCCGCTTCAATCCGCCAGCAAATCATTAAAATCTTGATAAAACACACCTAATTGTGTGCTTTAATTCAAGGACGATTTCTCTCTGCTTCATCTGATGTGCTCAGATATTTAAGAGAAACCAAAGCAGGTCAAGATGATGCTAACAACAAGAATGATAGCTGGTTGATTAATGCTTTGAAAACCAATAAAGGATCGTCCTTCATCTCATAATGATGTTTACATCACATCTGGTTGTATTTTTTAGTCTTTAAAAGTTGTCCGTTTGACTCAAGCAGCACTATAACATCAAGAGAAACTCATCCGTTAGCGTGACATACACGAGCTGGCGGCTTTTTCACTTGGAAATACGTCAGATTATGAGGTAAATACTGATGTACATGCGTCGGATGAGTCTGAGACTTTATATAAAGACTGTTATCGGTTTCCAGGGCTGCGTCTTTGTCAGTGGTCACTTTTTTCTGTTCAAAGACATCTTGTAAATCTTCTGTGCGCGTAATTAGCATTAGCGCTTGTTTTTACCACAGTGCCAAAACAAAGGAAAAGGAACCAGTGTTTTCTTCTCATTAACAGAGCATTTGGGCGTTAAATTAAAGATTACATGTGTTGATGTGGGCCTGTTTCCAAGTTTGATAAGATCATGTGTGCTAGCAGAAAGAAAACGTTTCACTTACCATTGCTATGCAATTTGAATTCTTTATTAATAAACGCACACATTCACAAGAAAATGTACTTTTGCACTGCATGTATAAGATATGTATATATATATGATCCATATATATGATCAGGACTGCAACTGGTGGTGGTTGAGGAGAGGACCCCCCCCCCCCCCCCCCACACATGATTGTAAAGCCTTTGGGTGTACAAACAATACACAAAAAGCGCTTTATAAATGCATCATTCATTCATATGAGTTATTTATACTGGATGTTGTTATATTAGTTTAGTTGTTTAGTCAAATTAACATAATAAGTACATATATTAACTGTGGTTGGTACAGGTATTGGTTTAACTGTTTTATTTATTACAGAATGAATGATGCTATATAGCGCTTTAGGTATTATTGTACACCCAAAGTGCTCTACAATATGTGGGGGGGGGGGGGGGGGTCTCTCCTCAACCACCACCAGTGTGCAGATCCACTTGAGAGCGACGACTCACAGGACAACGGCGCCAGCGCCCTACCACACACCAGAGTGTGGAGAGGGAGAGAGAGACATAGAGACAATCAAGTGTATGCGCTCACCACACACCAGCTACAGGTGGAGAGGAGAGAGAGATATAGAGAATAAAGTGTAGCGCTCATCACACACCAGCTACATAGAGAGGAGAGAGAGTCATAGAGACAATCAAGTGTATGCTCTCACCACACACCAGCTACAGGTGGAGAGGAGAGAGAATCATAGAGCCAATCAAGTGTATGCGCTCACACCACCAGCTACAGGTGGAGAGGAGAGAGAGAGAGACATAGAGTCATAGTGTAGCGCTCACAACACCAGCTCAGGTGGAGAGGAGAGAGAGAGTCATAGAGGACAATATATATGCTCTCACCACACACCAGCCACAGGTGGATAAGAGAGAGAGTCATAGAGCCAATCAATGTATGTGTTCAACACACCAGTACAGTAGAGGAGAGAGAGTCATAGAGTCAATCAAGTGTATGCTCACCACACACCAGCTACAGGTGGAGAGGAGAGAGAGTCATAGAATCAAGTGTATGTGTTCCAACACCAGCCACAGGTGGAGAGGAGAGAGAGTCAAGAGCCAATCAAGTATGCGCTCACCACACACCAGCTACAGGTGGATAAGAGAGAGAGTCATAGAGCCACAAGTGTATGCGCTCACCACACACCAGCTACAGGTGGAGAGGAGAGAGAGAGAGCCAATCATAGACTCACCACACACCAGCTACAGGTGAAGAGGAGAGAGAGACATAGAGCAATCAAGTGTATGCGCTCACCACACCAGCTCAGGTGAGAGGAGAGAGAGTCATAGAGCACAAGTGTATGCTCTCACCACACACCAGCTACAGGTGGAGAGGAGAGAGAGTCATAGAGTCCAATGTATGCGCTCAACCACACCAGTACAGTAGAGGAGAGAGAGTCATAGCCAATCAAGTGTATGCTCACCACACACCAGCTACAGGTGGAGAGGAGAGACATAGAGTCAAGTACCACACACCAGAAGGAGGAGAGGAGAGAGAGTCATAGAGCCAATCAAGTGTTGCTCCAACACACACCAGCTACAGGAGGAGAGGAGAGAGTGACAATAGAGTCGATCAAGTGTATGCGCTCACCACACACCAGTAATGGGAGAGAGAGAGTTAACTCAAGTGTATGCGCTCACCGCACACCAGCTACAGGTGGCTAAGGTGGAGAGGAGAGAGAGTCTAGAGCCAATCAAGTGTATGCACTAACACACCAGCTACAGGTAAAGGAGAGAGAGACATAGAGCCAATCAAGTGTGCGCTCCCACACACACCAGCTACAGGTGGAGAGGAGAACGAGTCATAGAGCCAATCAAGTATGCTTCACCCACACACCAGCTAAGTGGAGAGGAGAGAGAGGCTAGAGTCGATCAAGTGTTCTCACCACACACCAGCTACAGGTTAAGGAGAGAGAGGCATAGAGTGTCAAGTGTATGCGCACACCACACACCAGCTACAGGTGAGAGGAGAGAGACATAGAGACAATCAAGTGTATGCACTCACACACACCAGCTACAGGTGGAAGGAGAGAGAGTCAAAAAATCAAGTGGATGGGGATTATTAGGATTGACAAGGGCAGTGGTGGGAATTTGGCCAACAGTCTAAAACTCTAAACAGTCTAAACTGAAGTCTAAAAAATGGTGTAAAACAATGTTTCATTTATTTTATTTTTACCAATTACAGTGCATCTCATAAATTAGAATGTCTGGAAAAGTTTAATTTATTTCATAATTTAACTCAAATTGACCGTGTAATAAATTCAATGAAAACTGAAGTTTTACATTTTTTCTTTTAATTGTGAATTGTCACATTTAACAAAACCCACCAATTCACTCTCCACAAATTAGAATACTTCATAAGACCAATAAAAAAAAACATTTATTTCTAGTGAATTGTTGGCCTTCTGGAAGTATGTTTCAATTTACTGTATATGTACTCAATACTTGGTAGGGGCTCCTTTTGCTTTAATTAACTGCCTCAATTCGGCGTGGCATGGAGGTGATCAGTTTGTGGCACTGCTGAGGTGTAGTATAGAAGCCCAGGTTTCTTTGACAGTGGCCTTCAGCTCATCTGCATTTTTGGTCTCTTGTTTCTCATTTTCCTCTTGACAATACCTCATAGATTCTCTATGGGGTTCAGGTCTGATGAGTTTGCTGGCCAGTGCCACAATTTGTTGATAATTGTATTTATTTTTAACATTCACATCCATAAACAATTATTAATTAAACAAATTCTTAATATTTTTCTTTACAATATAAAAATTACGCAAATACAATTTACAGATCACGATTATTAAAATATATAAACACTGTTGAAATTCCAGCAAAAAAAATTATATATTGTGAAATACACCATTATGGTATAGTATAAGTTCCATTACATTTAAATTTTACATTTATTAATTTAGCAGACGCTTTTATCCAAAGCGACTTACAATTGAGGAATACAATAAGCGATACATTATAAAGAAGCAAACAGACAGAGGAAGTTTTTGTAATTCAAATTTCTAGGCATTGTTCAGAGCAACTTAAGCTCCTATATCCATAAGATAAGTATAGTATACTGCCTACAAAGCAAAAAGGCAGTAACTGCATTTTTTGGTCAAAAATTAGTTATTATCATTTTCATGACATTCAAGGCATCCTTTGATTATTACAAAACATCTTATCTCAATGTGTGTCGTTTATGGAGAAAAATAGTAGTCGTTTGTACAGTAACTGCTTAGGCTGGATGACAGGATAACTTAAAAGTCATTTTTCTCATTTCTGCACTCGCGTAGTTACTGCCTTTTTGCTTTGTAGGCAGTATAGTTCTCCCTCTTTAAACTGTTACCGTCTGGTCGACGCTACAGAGCTTTGAGCACCGCGATGACCAGACACAGGAACAGTTTCTTTCCCCAAGCAATCATCTCATGAACACTTGACATTAAACGTGGAACACACAACACTATTATACAATTATTTATTCACCCCACATACTTATTTTTCATTTCAAATTTGCACATGTCAGACCTCACACATAATTGTCTGTATTGTATATTGTGTTTCTGCCATTTTGTACATTGCCTATTAGTATATTGTTCTTTTTTTATCTGTGTCCTGTCCTGTTGCTGTCATTCTGATGCACTGTGGAGCTTCTTTCACTATAACAAATTCCTCGTATGTGTAAACATACCTGGCCAACAAAGCTCATTCTGATTCTGATATAACTCTCACTGTTGTCATCTCAAGTATAAACAGCGCTGGAGTAAACCAGTAACTGCCTGCAAACATAAAATATACCAAAAAATCATAAACATTGCTTTCTGGCTCATTTGAGATAGAAATTGGACTCAACTACCATCCAACATCATTTTAATTATATGTGATTGGGTTTGTGCTTATTCAGCGTGTTTTACCCACCTGATTTGACCAATTAGGATCCAGTCATGAAGAGTAAAATCACAAGGACCTGAGAGAAAACACCACAAGGTCACGTTTAGTACATCACTAAATTAGATTCTCCTCCTTTGATGCTTTTGTGTGGAAAAACTCAAAGCTGGAGCTACTTTTGTGCACTTCACACCTCTCAAAATGAAAAAGAAGAACATTTGAGAATAAATTGCTCTCTTTGTCTGCGCTTTATTGTGGTTTCTGTGTATTGTGCCGCTCATAATTGTGTTTTTCTTTGCTTTGGGCCTCAGAAAGAAGCGCCGCACTCCAGATTCGGCTCTGTTTAATTCAACAGCTCGCAATATAACCCAATGCAGGCGAGATTTCATCTGCAGAACAGACGTGATTTTACACCGGAGAGTTGCGTTATTGAAAAAGATAACAATAAAATTACAGTGCAAATATAATTCTGCTCAGTTTAGTGTTAGCATTGGCAGATGTGCTACGGCACAGATGTGTGGCGGTCGTGTCAATAAAACTCTGTGCTCACTGGAACGACTCCCATAGCGATGTTAATTATTCCTCGTTTCAATATCTGTGGGAAAAAAGCAAGATAATAAAAGTTTTAATTAAAATCTCTCTCACTCGCCCATTAGCATTACCACCCTGCTGAAAATAAAAAACAGCTAAAAGGTGGTTAGCGGCTTTCATCATTTAAGAGAGATTTCAGCTGCTGGTTAAGTTGGGAGAACAACTAAGCTATACTAGCTAAAACCAGCTAAAACTAGCAAAACCTTTTCAGCAGGGAATGCTTTACCTTAGTCTCACTCAAAATTAGTCAATTACCCCATGAAACATTAAACAGCTTATGAAGTGTTTTTATATATATGGTAGAGTGGTAGAGCATTGCGTTAGCAGCGCAAAGGTTGTGGGTTCAATTCCCAGGGAACACACATGCTGACAAAAAATAAATAAATTATAACCTAAAATGCACTAAGTCGCTTTGGATAAAAGCGTCTGCTAAATGCATAAATGTAAATATATAAATACACACACACAAACATTACAAGTGCTTCAAAGAAAAGTGCAAAAACCAGTATATAAAACGTTTATTAATTATTAACATAATGATTCAAAAATTGGTTTAGATTATAATTTTACAAGATCCTTTTTTGATATTTCTTATTTTATTGTTGTTAAAATATGGCTACTATTTTAGAACATTATATATATTTATTGTTATATATATATACACATATATTGTTTACAAATTGTATGTTTGTAAAAAAAAATTGTGATGTTATATTTGTTTTATGAAATTAAAATATGTATTACATATCCTTTTTAATTGTATTATTGATATTTTCATGTGTATAAAACATCAGTAAAATACGATTTATATTTCCTAACTATTTATATAAAGTTTATATGTATTTTAGGATTTATATATAATAAAATATTTATAAAAGATACAAATAAAAATAAACAATATACAATAAAATGTATATACACATAACAAAAATGTAATTATTATAAAATGTAATTAATGTTAATATAATAAAAACAAACGATATTTCTATTATAAGTATATTAACATTAATTTTATAATTAAAACATTTAGTTGTTTCATGAAATCCATGATAGAGCACGATACGTCAAAAAACTGAGCCGTATTGGGTCGGACTGTCCGTACGGTATCTGTGACAGGACAAACGACCCAACGGAATGACCAGAGGTGTCTTTCCCGACACTTTGTGTTACTTGATTAAATCTCCAGGCAAGAGACGGCTTACTATAAGAGCCTGTACTTGACGGCTTGTGAAAGTAAACATTTGTTGTTTTGTTTTGCTTAATTTTGATAAAGTGATAAAGACTAGAGTAAAAGTCTGTCATACTTTTTTTATTGATATATTAAAACAAATTTTAAGATTGACAAAACATTGGTAACATTGAAGGTTTACTGAAGTGGCTTGAAATGCACAGCATTATGTGATGTGTGCTAAATGTATAGCATTATCATTTTTACAAATACACGCTGTTTTGTAGTTTTGTAGCTGTTTTTGTGCTATTTGTAGTAAAACTGTGGTTACAGGCTTCAACTGGTAATAAAATCGCCCCAAAGCAGGTTTGTACGGTGGCCGAGACGAGCTCAACGCGCTGCAACTTCAGAAACAACATTTTTTTTCTTCCTCAATTTTACAATTTTTTTTTTTCTCAATTTTACAACGCACACGCTGCAAATGCTCACACACATCCAAAAAAGAAACAGCTGCAAATAGAAAAAAACACCTGCAAATTAAGAAAACACTTTCGTCAATTTGACAAAAAGAAAGGGAAAAGAGAAAAGGAAGAAATTATTATATATTTTATTATTTTATCTTTATTTTTTTTTATTTTTTTTAAGTAGAATCATTGAGCTATTGGCTAATCCTGAGCATACTCGGTACAGTAGGTGGGCAATATGCACCTGACAAAATCATGATTGCATACGCCATAAAAACATAATAATAAGAAGAAGTCAATTGGACAATGCCATGCTGCAAATGCTCACAACACAACCAAAAAAGAAATGCGCTGCAAATAAAAATGTATTTGGTTGTTGGGAGCATTTGCCGTGTGTTTCTTTATTTGTTGTAACATTTGCACCATGCTGCTGTCAAAATGATGAAAATGTTTTCTTGATTTGCTGGTGCTTTTTCTTTTGCATGAGTTTTCTGAAGTTGCAGAGCGTTGGCTCTCTTGGCCCACCGTAGGTTAGCCTACCATAGCCTATTTTTACTATAGTAATACCATTGTTAATTTTTGTAAGGGATTGTGTATAATAATATGAAATAAATTATGACATTTACATCGCAAAATATAAGGGAGTGACATTTATTTGATGTGAAGGAGGGTTGCTGTAAGCACCATCAGAACGTGAAGGTGGGACGGGACTAATGACAGAAAGGGTAGCCTATCTGGAGTGCATATAAATATGAACATTGAGCTTGATATGTTTCATACGTTGTATATATGTAACTGCTTCCGGGGTTCTGATGTTATATGCTACTTGCTCAGATTGTGCTGTCTCCATGTGTTATTCGGCAGTAGCCTATATAAATCTTCAGATCGGGATTTTTTTTTTTTTTACTTATTAGAGGTACAGAACGCCACACAGCAACTTTTCGGCATTGCTCCATGCAAAAATCATTCGAAATCATAACAAAAGGTAGATCAAGCGCCTAACAAGGTCTCCGCGAATTCATTTGAACGGTTTGTTTTCCCCCACGGCATAAACGGATATGACGTTTTTGTGGGCGTTCCCAGCAATGCCGACCGAGTCTATATACTTTTATATTTTCATAACACAATATATACAATATGAAAGGATAGTAAACATGAATAACTATACACATAGCCTATAAGAAATTACACACTTCACTTTTAAGTATTCAAACACTATTATGTTGGCGAAGCTAGCGTGAAACTTTAGTTATGAAAACTACATGCAGCTTTAATAGCTTCAGTTTCACACTATTTTCTCCCGCTCTGTGAAAGCGCGCGAGTTTTTAAACGGCCTCGGCTTCCGGCTGAGTAACGGCTGAACGCGGCGCTCCTCTTCTCTCCCTCATCCACAATCCTCGCCTCCAGTCCCGTTACAACACCTTCCCAGGCCCGTGATCCGCCGTTCTCCGCTATCTGGATGATAGAAAGGTCCAATATCGCAAACGAGCCGCTCATAATGCCGGACGGCCCGCTGGAGAGAGATCCTGTCCGTGTGTTTCTGCTTTATTGCCGTTATTCGGTAGTAATTCAGCATGCCGCAGACACCCGAGAAATCCTATTAGAGGTGAGAGGAAAACAATAATGTTTTGTCGCAAGGATCCGGGGCTGCTGCTTATTTGGTTTGTGTTGATGTGAGAAACTACAGGCTGACATTATCCCGCGCTTCAGGACATTTCAGCAGCTTAATGCCGTGTTATGCCGCTATTAATGGAGCATATATGCCGCCGAGGCCCATGTTCCTACACTATAATGCTAATAGGCCTAAATAAATCATAGAAAGTTCATTTAGAGAGCCGTATTTTCCCGCTCTGTCTCCGTACAAGAAGCAGACTTTACAAGTCTTTTCAAACCACTGCAATTTGTCTATTAAAGACTAATGAGATTATGGCAGGTTTTGTCTATTAAAGGCGGCTAATTGCTTAATGCCGGTGAGTCAGCGCGCGCTGCTTTCACGCGCGTCTTTGCTTCAATTAAGTATTTTAAGAGGCGCGTCGTCAAAGAGTCTGTCAGCTTCACGAGCCAAGAGATTTCAAATTAATGTAATTACACACCACCTCAAAAATGAAATGATTGAATGTGAATTTCAGGCTTCTTAAACATTATAGCCAAGCATGTGATTCAGGAATATATGAAAAGAGAAAAGTTTTACCATAATGCGCTTTATTTGGGAATCTGTCACTTTCAGCACTATTTAAGTGCTAACACTATACATGTTCATATTCATTTAGTTATTATTGGATTTTATGTCATACATTATGTTGTGTACACAAATATAAATACACAATTTACAAAATAATTGCATATATTAAAACAATACCAATAATAATGTTGAGTATATATACACACTGTAATTACATATTTTTAAAGAATATATTTTAATAAGTTTAGTTAATATACAATTTATCAAATTTTCCATTTATATTATATATATATATATATATATATATATATAATAATATATATATAATTGTTAAATGATAAAATAAATTACTACATTATATATTTATATAATAATATATAATATTGTATAATCATATATAATCCCTGTTTTATTTAAATTAAATTTATGATAATATATGAAATTCCATTTTATATATAATTGGAATAATCAAATGTACATATTAAATACATTTATATTAAAATCAATTTGTAAATTATTGTACTTTAAACATACAATAAATTATTAAATAAATAATGCATTATATATTTATATATTAATATATAATATTGTATGGCCATATATTATAAATAAGTTCTGATTTACATTTATTATATGAAATACAATTTTAACTGAATAATTAAATGTATATATTGAATTGTATTAAATTAAGTCATAAGTTATTACTCATAAGTCATGCTAATTATACTGCATAAAAACATGAACTTAAATACCATTTCCTGTATGCAAGCAAACTATTTTAAGTATCAAATCATCACTATTCATAGGAATATTTCATCCAAAAATGAAATGTCTCATTTACTCACCCCCGTGTTGTTCAAAATTAATCTTTCTTTCTGTGGGGCACAAAAGGAGATGTTTAGCATAATGTTCAAGCTGCTCTTTTTTAAACAACAAAATATACAGTGAAACTGAATGAACGTGGAAGCTCTCCAGCTCCAAAAAGTGACAAAAATTGATAGTTATTGGTCTGTTTTGTCCTTTAACACAATTTAAATATTTTTTTTTTATGAACTAGTTCAGTGTATTTGGGTCAGCAATTGCTCTGCATTTATTCATGAACCTTTGTGTGTCGTATCTTGATGGCTGCGCACAATCAACTCCTGCATATGTTAACGCCGCTTTGCATTCGCAATGATGATTGGTCTCATGCTATTTATAACCAGCAGTCTTTAAAATTTCAGCCAGATAAAATTATTGAACCAGACACAATGCATCATGGGCATGTTGAAGAAAGAAGGTCACATGGTCTTTTTTGAAACTGTAGAAGCTCTGTAATACATTTGACAACAACTGAATCAGCGACTGAATTTAATCTAGTTCATGCATCTGTGTGTTCAGACCCAGTCCAAGACACAAAACGTCTGCAGCGATTGAAAGAAAAATAAATCAATGTTTCCCTTCATAAATAAGTCAGACGGACCATTATGCGCGACCTCAAATGCTCCTGGTTTGACCTTTGTGAATAAGAGCAGCAGTTTGAGCTCTTCGTGTGTCTTCAGCTGGAGCTGGATACCACAGAAATACGCCAATTGGTACTGATTTTGTTTATTTATTTTTATTATTATTAATAATTATTTTTTAAATTTTATTATTCAAGTATTATAATTAAAATACTTTAATATTTTAACTACAGTATTAAACAAAATAATAAATAAATATATTATTATTATTTTACTTATTTTCATAATGTATTTTTCTATTTAATAATCCAAGTAATATTTATTATTATGATTATTATGATAACATATTCACATATTATAACAAAATAACTATATTTGGAGTATTAAATATTTAACAACAACAACAACAATAATAATAATAATAATATCGCAATAATAATTATTATTACATTATTATTATTGTTATTATTATTATAATACATTTTACTGTATTAAACAAATATCCAATTAATAATGATAATTATTACCGTTATTATTAAAATATGTAAGTATTATAATTAAGTATTTATTTACCTACACTAAAGAAAAAACCTAAGAAGAATTTTCCCCGCACTGAATTTCCAGCAAAAATAACAATTTCATGAAATACACTGTTGCTGTGATATGAAACATTCATACTGCGATATAGATTTTCATCATACTGCGCACCTCTAACTACAGCTTTGCTGTATTTTCATCAGAAACACACACACGTTCATACACTCACAAACACACAACCGTCAAACGCGTGTGAATAGGGCAACAATAGCACTGGCTCTGTAGGAAAGCGCTCTAAAATGCCGCTGTGAAATAAGAGGTCGGGGTTTCATCACAGAGCACTGGAACAAAAAGATGATCTCTGGCCTCAGGCTTCGACCTCCTTCACAGTGAGTGAATAAAACCAGCTAGCAAAGGCCAGCACTACCGCTCGTGGCCCACAATGCACTGGGTCACTCACCCGCACTAACAGTAGATTAGCATGAATAGCTTCTAAAAGTTCCACGCACTGCAAATAACCAGATTTTCTGCCAATCTCTGTCAATATTTGGGCTTTTATACTTAATAAGTGTTGATAGCTTAATTTTAGCCAATTTTTATGTAAATACATTTGTGAATTGACTGGTAGAGCGAAAAACTAAGCATTAACAGAACATTAGGACTGGTTAAAAATGGTTTAATTGGTAGAACAAACACAGTCGGGTCAAAACTCTACAGGAAAACAGCTCTACAAGCCCTGTCTGTAGACGAGGCTTTTGATAATCAAAGACTGGCGGTTCGATTATTTTTAATTATGCTGTGTTTTAGTCAGGATGCTGCGCTTTCATAGCTTAATGAGCTGTTCAAATTGCGTTGGCAAGGGGGATACATTTAGAAAAGTAAAAACAACTTCAAAGGTAATTTTGCAAGAGTGATAATTAGAGCGCGGGGACGCACAACGAGGAGAGATTCTTCAGCCAGAAATCTAATAGGTGAACATCAAAGACAGAAACGTCCAACTATGGTACACGCAACGGACGCCCATTAACGGAGACATCGTATGACAAGTAGGTAGAAGAGTAGAAGAACTTCTGACGAATAATTTATATATTTGGTCAAATACTCAACATTAACATTTTGAGAAAATAGAATTGCATTCGTGCATAAAATCGAAAATATAGTCATGTAAGTTGACAAATGTTATCGTAACGGCAAAATAGTGGAAAATTAAATGCACATAAACTACTACAAAGTGCCAAATGTTAAAATGGAGAGTTGTTATAAAAAATATTTAGCAGAGAAGGCAATCCTATAAGACAACAAGTGCGCTGAAAAAAAATTCCAAGATGGCAGACAGAGTAAACAGAAAGGCATAAAATAATTACAAATATTTACGCGACAATATTTCAGTCTTTCTGCATGAGTCAATAACAAACGATCAAAAATGAATACAGAACAGAAATATTTTTGTGTGCAAAAACATGTGTGTGTCATGCGTTGTGTTTAAGTCACCAAACTCGCACTATGTTGAATTAATTATTTTATTCTGTTGATAAATAGAAACAGCGGTGATCAGATTCAGGAATCACCCTTGTGCATATTTCATGCAGCCATTCACTCTCGGGCGCGGAATCAAAAGACTCTCGTTTACATAAAAAATACACAATAAACAGTTATAAATCAACAAGAAAACTCATGGTCTGTACTGTTGATAACATAGAACAGCGGTGATCAGATTCAGGAATCACCCTCGTGCATATTATAAGAGGTGAACTTAAACTTGATATTACAATAATAACAGTGACAAACCCAAATCATATAACGACAAACACAAGTATAACTCAGTTAAACCCATAAATGGTAATACATTTTCATACAATATATTTAACTCATGGAGCACTCACTCATGCAGCCATCACTCTCTCGGTGAATCCAAATGACCCTACCGGACCAAAAGTTCATCACACTACCAGTCTGGGCGGAGATGTGATTAAAGGGGCCATACATGAAAATAAATGTAGCAAGAACATATTGACCGTTCACAATTTTCTTCACAATACCGTTTCTTACGAAAACAATACCGTTTCTTATCGCAAGCTCTGCATTTTTAAGATGTCATGTTGACAACAAAATCAAAACCTGCTTTGAAGTTAAAAAGGTTGCTAAAAGGTTAACTGACACCTATTAATGAAGACTTGAGACATTGTTCGACATAAATATACAAATTGAAACACAGAAGACTATTTTTTCCCTGCATCAAAAACACATAACATTGGTGGCTTAATGTTTAGAGAACATTCGTTTGCACATAATTATCGCAGAAGGTTTCTTTTGGAAGCAATGTGAATATTATTTTAACGGAAAAATCCGATAACCAAAATAAATGAAAAAGTATTTCTGCACATAAACTACTACAAAGTACCAAATGCGAAAACAAGCTCACCCAAAAAATAAATCCAGTTAAAATCCAATTTTTGTAACTAAAAATTGTACTCAACATTTTTACATGACTATTTTGCCTTACATTGTGCTTTTTTCATTCTTACTATACGAGTCATTAGTTTAGCTAAAAAACACAGTCAACATTGATACAGAACACAAATTCTGTGCACAAATGTTCTTCGCAAAACCACATCTTATGAAATATTGTCACATTGTGAGATCTATGTCAAGTGTCAACAACAAATCAAAAATGTTTTGAAGTTGAAAAGATTGCCAAAGGTTGATTATCACATTGTATTAACATACACTTAATAATGAAGACCTCTGAGACATTGTACAATGTAAATGTACAGTCTGAAAAGCAGAACAACTGCTGACAAAATATTCGTATCCTGTGTCAAAAACATGCAAAATAGGTGATTTAACCAAAGACTATAGAAATACAAAGATGGTTCACTCCCATACTTATGAATGGGAGAAGGTGCAATGCGCAATATGGCGGGATAGGATTTGGGAGTCCGGGGCCTGTTGCTAAGGGCTGCCCGGTCCCTGTACAACCGGAGAAGGAGCTTGGTTTGCATTGCCTGTAGTAATTCAGACTTGTTCCCAGTGCATGTTGGACTCCGGCAGGGCTGCCCTTTGTCACCGGTTCTGTTCATAATTTTTATGGACAGAATTTCTAGGCACAGTCAAGTGCCGGAGAATGTCCGGTTTGGGGAACACACAATTTCGTCACTGCTTTTTGCGGATGATGTTGTCTTGTTGGCCCCTTCAGACCAGGACCTTCAGCATGCACTGGGACGGATTGCAGCCGAGTGTGAAGCGGCTGGGATGAGAATCAGCACCTCCAAGTCCGAGGCCATGGTGCTCAGTCGGAAAAAGGTGGCTTGCCCACTTCAGGTTGGTGGAGTGTTCCTGCTGCAAGTGGAGGAGTTTAAGTATCTTGGGGTCTTGTTCACAAGTGAGGGAAGGATGGAATGGGAGACTGACAGACGGATCGGTGCAGCTTCTGCAGTAATTTGGTCGATGTACCGGTCTGTCGTGGTGAAGAAGGAGCTGAGCTGCAAGCCGAAGCTCTCGATTTACCGGTCAATCTATGTTCCTACTCTCACCTATGGTCATGAGTTGTGGGTCATGACCGAAAGGACAATATCCCGCATACAGGCTGCCAAAATGAGCTTTCTCCGTATGGTGGCTGGGCGCTCCCTTAGAGATAGGGTGAAGAGCTCGGTCACTCGGGAGGAGCTCAGAGTAGAGCCGCTGCTCCTCGACATCGAGAGGAGCCAGCTGAGGTGGCTTGGGCATCTGTTCCGGATGCCTCCTGGACGCCTTCCTGGGGAGGTGTTCTGGGCGCGTCCCACTGGGAGGAGACCACGGGGAAGACCCAGGACACGCTGGAGGGATTATGTCTCCCGACTGGCCTAGGAACGCCTCGGTATCCCCCCGGAGGGGCAGGAGGAAGTGTCTAGGGAGAGGGAAGTCTGGGCATCTCTGCTTAGACTGCTGCCCCCGCGACCCGGCCCCGGATAAGCGGAAGAAGATGTATGGAAATTGAATTATGTTAACACTTGTTTGTGTGTACAGGTGTATCTCAATAAATTAGAATATCGTGGAAAAGTTCATTTCAGCAATTCAACTCAAATTGTGAAACTTGTGTATTAAATAAATTAAATGCACACAGACTGAGTACGTAGTTTAAGTCTTTGGTTCTTTTAATTTTGATGATTTTAGCTTACATTTAACAAAAATCCACCAATTCACTATCTCAACAAATTAGAATACTTCATAAGACCAATATAAAAAAAAATTTTTTTTTTTGTGAATTGTTGGCCTTCTGGAAAGTATGTTAATTTACTGTATATGTACTCAATACTTGGTAGGGGCTCCTTTTGCTTTAATTACTGCCTCAATTTGGCGTGGCATGGAGGTGATCAGTTTGTGGCACTGCTGAGGTGGTATCGAACCCCAGGTTTCTTTCACTGTGGCCTTCAGCTCATCTGCATTTTTTTGGTCTCTTGTTTCTCATTTTCCTCTTCACAATACCCATAGATTCTCTATGGGGTTCAGGTCTGGTGAGTTTGCTGGCCAGTCAAGCACACCAACACCATGGTCATTTAACCAACTTTTGGTGCTTTTGGCAGTGTGGGCATGTGCCAAATCCTGCTGGAAAATGAAATCAGCATCTTTAAAAAGCAGATCAGCCGAAGGAAGCATGAAGTGCTCCAAAATTAATTGGTAAACGGTGCAGTGACGTTGGTTTTCATAAAACACAATGGACCAACATCAGCAGATGACATTGCACCCCAAATCATCACAGACTGTGGAAACTTAACCCTGGACTTCAAGCAACTTGGGCTATGAGCTTCTCCACCCTTCCTCCAGACTCTAGGACCTTGGTTTCCAAATGAAATACAAAACTTGCTCTCATCTGAAAAGAGGACTTTGGACCACTGGGCAACAGTCCAGTTCTTCTTCTGCTTAGCCCAGGTAAGACGCCTCTGATGACAACTGTAGCCAAATTCCTTGACACGTCTGTGTGTGGTGGCTCTTGATGCCTTGGCCTCAGCCTCAGTCCATTCCTTGTGAAGTTCACCCAAATTCTTGAATGGATTTTGCTTGACAATCCTAAAAATGCTGCGGTTCTCTCGGTTGGTTGTGCATCTTTTTCTTCCACACTTTTCCCTTCCACTCAACTTTCTGTTAACATGCTTGGAAACAGCACTCTGTGAACAGCCAGCTTCTTTGGCAATGAATGTTTGTGGCTTACCCTCCTTGTGAAGGTGTCAATGATTGTCTTTTGGACAACTGTCAGATCAGCAGTCTTTCCCATGATTGTGTAGCCTAGGGAACCAAACTGGGAGACCATTATGAAGACTCAGGAAACCTTTGCAGGTGTTTTGAGTTGATTAGCTGATTGGCATGTCACCATATTCTAATTTGTTGAGATGAATTGGTGGGTTTTTGTTAAATGTGAGTTTTACCAAATTCATCACAATTAAAAGAACCAAAGACTTAAATCCCATACATTCGTGGGTTTTAGTGATGTTTTCCTCAAAGAGTGTGTGCATCAGCAATGAAAAGTTTGGGATTTGGGTTTTAATCATTCAGAGCTGGTGCTACTGTTGTGCACAAAATGTCCGTCTAAAAGCCGAAAATACTCTCTGCGATTTTTAAAAACGCTTCAATTAAGAGCTGGTTGCAAATAATGTATTAGCCCTAACTTTTCTTCGTCATTTTAAATAAATTATTTAAGCTGAAAAATACTCTCTGGAGAGCACAAAACAAGACTGATCTCATTTTACCCTTTATTCGCGAAAATATTCTACCCCATCCCCTTAGAGATGTATTGGGACACTGGGTCTGACTGTGAACGCGCAAAACTTCGTTGTTTTAAGGGAAGGGTCATGTAAACTACTTACCAAATGCGAAATAAGGCCTCGTTCATAAAAAAGGCAATCCCATAACGCTCTTTAACAATATAACAATATAATAAACATTTAAAAAAAACTATTTCTGTGAACAATTAGAATTTATTTTTGCAAAACATTTTTTTCGAAAAACTTTCACATTGTGAGTTTTTTTCAATCCCATGCCAACTACAAAATTATTATTATTATTTTTTTGAAGTTTGCAGAAACAGCAATTATTTAATTTTTATCGCTAAATGTTTGCATAATTTTTTATGCTTTCAATATGGCTATCATTTTGAACTTCCTGTCCTCTCTCAGCTCAATCGGTTTTGCAAACATTGTTTTCACATGACGACTGTCTTCAAAGCAGGGTCGGGCATCTATTTTGCGCAGCGCAGAGGATGCTGTTGGTATGATGTGCTATGTATCAGATAGCCACTTATCTAACGCACGTCCGCTATGCTGATAAGAGCACAGAGGCTTCAGAGAGCCACATAACGGACGGGTCGATACCTAAACAACTCCAACTACACAGGACTCTACACGACTAAACCCATCAATAAATAGATATGTCAACATAAGCTCTGGCTAAAAATGACAATATAAGACAAATCAAGTTGGGATAGTGGAAATATGGTGTTGAACGGATGTGAGGAAGAGGATAAATAAACTGCAAGGAAATGTGAATGTTTACCAAGAAACGTAGGAAAAAAATCCTAAACATTTAAAAGACAGTATGCAATAATAATTGTTATAAGATCTTTAGAATTTATTATTTATTACTTAAAAAAGTATCAAAATTTATTTTATTTAAAAACAAATTATTGTTTTTTTTTTAAGATATAAATGTAATGTTTTGTATAAACATTTCCTGCATTATTTGCATCAATATACATTAAAAATACTCAAAATATTAATATATACATTGTATGGTAATATTTGTTTTAATATTTCCTGCACTGTAATATTATTTGCATAAATATAGTACATTTAAATTTTCTGTACTTAATGTACATGCAAATATTGTTACAGTGCTTTACATTTTATGTAAAATAAACCTTTTTAATCTTAAAAAAATACATTGTAAATACACTTTGTTTATGCAAAACATATTTCTTATCTTAAAAAATATATTAAAAAAAAAAACAGACTTCATTTTATTTTTGCAAAATATAAATTATTATTCTCTATTTTCATTTTGGTGTGAATTACATGTGAATTAGATTTTCTTGTAAGGTATATACAAATTCTAATTGTATATATTGTACACATTTACCCTGATAAATATTGAATTGTACAGTGCATCATTCCCAGATCATGTTCTACAGGGAGTTATTTATACTTAAAGCACACAAAGCAGAGATCCAGACATCTCTTGGCAGTCATCACGCTTCATCGCACTCCTGTTTAACACCATGTCCTCACATAAGATCAGTACACCTACAGCTCAAAGATCTGCAGCGGTTTGTGTCGGTCAGCTTCAAACATTCACACATAATGCCGGATGGCCTGCGGCGTCACCCTTCAGTCCTCCTGGCGTGAGTATCGACCGCTGCCAGACACCAGGAACGCCCCGTTCCGCCCTCATGTGCTCCAGGCAGGAGTCTGGTACCCATCCGCTTGTCTGCACGCGATTCAGGATGGCAGATTAAGTGCTTCACTTGTCTTCTCGGCCAGTTAATATGGCAGGCTGGATTTAGCTGATGCTTCTGCGAGGAAAAAAAGAATAGTTAGTGCTGGCGAGGCTGAAACAGCATGTTTTACTCACATAATTTATATTTTACTGTGATTCTTTTACAATAAAATCATATTGTTAAAAATATTTTGTTTAAAATTAATATTATATTAAATATACATTTTATTACGTTAAATAATTTAATATATTTGAAAAATGATAATATTAAAATAAATATATTAATATATATATATAAAAAAAGAACTTGTCACATTATTTTACATCAACCATGAGCATGTTAAATCTGATTGGATAATGTTAATGAATAAATACAATTAATACAAATACTTATTTTTTTTAAATTTTTGTATAAAAAAACACTGTAATACAATCATTTAAAAAAGACATGTAAACGCAATACAACCAACTTTACTGCAATGTACTTTACAATTTAAATATTTATGACATTGTTCTTTGCACGATAATGAGAATTTAGGGGAAAATGTCACAAAATAACCAACCACCCAAAAGCAAAGAAAGTATACTCAACACAAAATCAATATTTAGTTTATTTATATATTTAAATAATACATCATGACTGACATTATTTATTAATTGTATAATAATTAATCTAATCGTTATAACTAACCTAATCATTATACCTAATCATAAACAAACTATTATAGCTAATTGTTAAAAAACTATCTAGTCAAAAATATACATATATTAGAACCTGATTGATATTTAGGAGTTCATGAAAATAAAAATACTACAGAAGTCTCTACAAAAGAACAGTGGCTAAATGTTGTGCGGGTGAAGCCTCTGAGGAGTGCTTCAATTTCGTTACAATCCGGTTAAGAGGAGCCAGAGAGCAGCTCAAACACAAAGCAAACACAATGGATGGAAGCATTTGTTTGGACTCCTTCAGGACGTCTTGACAGCCGAGGCCAGAGAGACTCCATCAGCCTGACAGCTCGGCTCGAGCAGAGAAGCAGCTAATTGCTGTGGGACTAGCATGCTTTCTGTATCCATCAAAACAGGCCGGCCCACCCCACCACCTCCAGCATCACACGCCCCAACATGGGTCTCCTCCGCCGCCCTGACAAACAACCTTCAAAACAAACACTCCATTTACTTGTCTTGACCTCGCTAGTTGCGCAAAACTAGCATGCTAGCTCCAGAACCTAAGCATTCACCACTTACATCTCTGGATTGTTGCACATCTCTGAGAGAAAGGTACAGGAATCCTCTATACTATGTACATATCAAGGTAGCCAGGATAAACGTTTTCTAACTTGCTAACTGTCAGCAAATACGACTGATAATAACACAATCTACAAACCAAATGTATCGCAATAGCCAGTGTGTTGTTGTTTAAAACGATATCGGTGAGTAGCTGAGTCTTAGCATGCTAGCATTCTTTCTCTGCAGCGTTTTTCTTCATAATTAGCTGGAAGTGAGTGAATGGGGTAATATTAAAAAGTAGCCATGCTAATAATCTTAACATGTTAGCATGACTTTCTCTGCAACATCTTTGTCTGAACTCTTATCTGGAAGTGAACAGCAAGTTGTGAAGTCATGCTAATAGCCTATCTACATTTCTCAGTAGCGTAACTATAGACTATCTGCTTAAAGTACAGATATTCAAGTGAGTAGCTAAACATTAGCATGTTAGCAAATATTTCTCTGTAGCATTTTTCTTTTTAACTAGCTCTTAGCTGAAAGTAAACATCAATATTGAGAAGAAGCCATGCTAATAACCTAGCCACATTTCTCAGTAGCGTAAATACTGACTATTTACTAGTGTAGTAGATTTTCCAGTGAGTAGCTAACATTGGCATGTTAGCAATCTTTGCAGCATTTTTCATTTTAATCAGGCCTTAGTTGAACTTCCTATAAGAAGAAGATGCTACTAACCTACAATGGCGGCGCTAGGGTGGGGCTTGACAGGGCAATAGCCCCATCAGAAACTTGCTTAGCCCCAGCACAGCCCCCCCAAATATTTCCAAATTATTTTCCTGATTTTTTAACTCTCATTATCACTGAAAAATAAACATTAAAAACCTAAAAAAGTGCCTAATATGTGGCCTATAAACAATTGATATTATGGGGGAGGGGTCAAGCAACTGAACCAAGCAACGTGCAAACTTTGTGCAAGACGGTGAACGTAATTTCACTATAGAGAATGTGATAGTAAAAAAACTGACAGCTAACGCTGCATTAACGGCGCATATTCTCTCTGAGACAACGAGAGACGAATCTACTCCAACATATGCTGATAACTATATATAAATGTCTTAAATGATTCACTTAATATTTCTCGTGTGGCTCGTAAAGTGAAAAACACGAGAAGAAACGTATTTAGCGTTATACAGGTTGTTTTTGAAAATCATGAAATAAAGCTGCTCTGAATTTTCATTGATGAATGCAGTGTTAATAATAATTATAGGCCCATAATTCTTTGTATAAATTAATAGACCTGTTTTAAAAAATCTTTTTAAAAACAGTTTCAATGAGGAGTAAGCTAATAGCCTATTTTATTTTCCTCACAGCGCATCATGTGGTGATGTGATGCACTATGAAATTATTGCGGGGCAATGATTTTATGTAATTTATTAATAAGCCATCTAATAAGAATAATAGGCCTAATAATAATAAGAATGTAACAGGCCTACATTAATTAGAAATGCTAAATCCTCTTAACATTGCTAATTTTTTATGCTTATCTCTGGCTATCATCGACACATGGTACCATGCAAATCAGCATGGGGAGGTTATCAGCCGCAATGTGTGCCCGTGTGGAAATAGTTTTATGAATTGTAAAAAAATAATAAAAAAAAATTAGTTTTTATTGATTGAAAATAGAAAAAATCCCAACTTTCTCTCTTTTCTATTTTTGTTCATAAATTATATTACTTTGTAAGTGTCATATTTGGCAGTTGGCATTAGTATATTACTAATAACAGTGACATATGAGAAGTGTAATACCACAGAAAAAATATGCCTTTTTCGAAACTGCTGTATATAAAAAACTCATAGCTAAAGTGGTTCTCAAACTTTTTTTCCACGGGCCGCATTATGGTCCAAGTGCAAGTCTCATGGGCCGCACGCATATCATTTACATATTACGTTATCAATACAAACCAACCAGATTTATAATATTATTTATAGCCTAACTATTATGATATCTAAACGATTACATTTATTGAAATAAATAAATAATTCTACTCACCAATAATAAAACACCTGATGCTGTCGGGAACCAATTTAGTGAAATTCAGCTGGAAAGGAATAACAGCACAATAAAGTTCGATTGTAAGGTATAGTCTGTAAGACGCGCACGAAAGTGTTACATGACACGTGACATTGCAGAAAGTGTGCGTTCACAAATGTGGCCTATGTTGATCCAAATATGGAAACCATCTTTGAGTTTAATAATCTGAGGTTCTCTCCAGAGATGTTTTGCCTCATTTCTGTAATTAAGGATGATTGCTGCGTAGTAGCCTATGGGTGTTTCTTTTTACCTGAACATCTTCAAGTGAGTGACAGGGCAAACCAAAAGTCGATGCCGAAAGTCCAACACTCTCTTCACCGCTGATGCTGAGACTATTCTTGTTTGAATGCGTTCCTTCGCTGGCATTTTCCACATTTCGTTTTCTCCCTTAACCAATGTGTCCGTTCTGATGCTCAATTTTACAGAACTAATGGCTGCTGGTGACTATTTGAATTAAATTCTGCCAAAGTGCGTGCTTGTAAGTGTTTGTTAAATGCGTAACATTAATTATGTGAGTACATAGGTCTGCTCATGTCTGAAAAGAATATATGAAAAACTAAATAATTTTTCATAACAAAAACATTAAAGCTTATATTTGTTTAGTACATTTTTTTAATTAATGTAAAAACTAAAATGAATTGTAAAACTGAAAGTTATTTTTTAATTATGTTCAGCTGGTGGGCCGCATTTCGATTCGTGACGGGCCGCAGGTTGAGAACCACTGATCTAAGCATTCATTACATTCTCTCAATTTAATTAGTTTTTTAGCACCCCCTCCTGAACTGTTACGCCCCCCCTTAGCACCCCCAACAAAAAATCCTGGAGCACCTTTGAAAATAGTACAACTTTTCGCTCAACTAACTAACAAGTACACAACAAAATGGTAGAAGTACGTCTCTGATTCTAATAGAGCTTGGAAGTCATTTTAGTGAGCCAGTTCATTCGTATACTTCACTTGAATGAACTGGTTAAAATTATTCATTTGAGTCTAAATTGAATTGTAAGGGACATTTTGCAATTTTTTTTAGCTAAATTCTGCTATCGCTATATTTTCAGTTGTGTTAAACTGTGCCAGGTACTCTTTTGATCGGAGTCCTTTTATGCGATAATTATAAAGAGTTTCATTGTAGTTAGCTGCTTTTTATTAGCAATTTAACTACTTTTCTGATTTGCATGTCTATATTATATCATTAGCATGGCTATTTATCATAGTAACTTAGCTTGGGAAGCCACAGTTTTAAATTGGCTAATAAACAGGCACTTTATTAGTCATATTTTGCAGTTTGTGAATTTCCTTCCCTTATTTTCTTGCCAAGCCTTTCCGGAGATCCGAGGCCCAGATGCTACGCAAATCAAAGGACTACCCTGTAATTGAATTTTCCTTGCTTCAAAAGAAATACCTCTAGGAAATAAACTCAGGATGCTGATGACAAAGAGCGGATGAGAGATGGACAGCAAATAGAGCAGGCCTGTTCGCTCTCATTCAGAAAGGAGCCCACGCAACAGACTGCGGCGTACAGGCTCAGCGTGGCGCATGTGCCTGTCAGACTGGGAAACACACACTCGAGGAACACACACTCTTCCTTTATTAAAAAATACGCTCCCCTGCTGGTGCGCCAACAGACCTCCATGATCTCACTTCATATGACAGGCCCTCCATCAGCTTTTCCGAACGAGAGACATTCGTCTCTGTTAGGAGGCCTTGGCAAATGCTTCTCGGCTACCCAAAGCCGCATTTGTTTGAAGCGAACGATATGGGACGAGAGCGATATTATTCTGCAAAATTGAAGACTTTAAAGTAATTTTTCTGGGAATCGTTCATCCAAAATAAAAATCCTGTCATGGTTTACTCACACTCACTTCATTCCAAACGTGCGCGACTTACGGGGAACACGAAAAGAGAAGTTTTGATGCATGTTCACACTGCGCTGTCACGCAAAATGTCATCAGGAGCCACCAAGCTTCATAAAGGATGTAAAATATGTCAAAGGAAATGAACGGCACAATTTAAAATTAAACAACTGGTCAACTCAAGAGTGGTTTCATTTCAGAGAACCAGTTAAAGGGATAGTTCACCCAAAAATGAAAATGTTGATATTTATCTGCTTACCCCAAGGACATCCAAGATGTAGGTGACTGTTTCATCAGTAAACACAAACAAAGATTTTTAACTCAAACCGTTGCAGTCTGTCAGTCATATAATGTCCGTCAATGGTACTTATGAGAAAAACAAACATACACAGACAAAACCAAATGAAACCCTGCGGCTCGTGACGATACATTGAGGTCTAAAGACACAGAATGATCAGTCTGTGCAAGAAACTGAACAGTATTTAAATAGTTTTTTTACCTCTGATCCGCCGCCCGGTCCAACTGTTCTGAGCTCGGTGCATGACGTGTCGTCTTCTTGCCTTATGGCGGATCGCAGACTTATGAGTGCATTAACACCACCTATCTCTCAAATGGACCACTGGCACTCTATCTACAATCTCAATTAGGAGTGTCAATGGTCCATTTGAGAGATAGTGACAGACTGCAACGGTTTGAGTCAAAAATCTTCGTTTGTGTTCTACTGAAGAAACAAAGTCACCTACATCTTGGATACCCTGGGGGTAAGCAGATAAACATCACATTTATAATTTTGTGTGAACTATCCCTTTAAACTATAATTAACTCCTTGGATCGTAACTTACTATTGAACTAAGCACTCTTACTGCATTTCATGTAATGTAATTCATTCAGTCCGCAACAATAATCAGGTGATACTTTACTACAAGTAGTTCAATCTGACAGACTGAAAACTCGAGTATTTTGGTGATCATTTTCATCTCTCGTGCCTCAAAGCCCGTGCACACAGGTCATCATCTAGCATTAACTACATTCATTACTCCACTAAAAATGTCAGTATGTCTCAGTTCCACCAGTGGCCCCTCCGGCGCCGAGCTTCGTCGTAACTTCAGCGATCATCTTGACTAATTAAACCGTGCAACATGCAGAAACGAAGGACAACAGCATGATTTATCATTCGTTATGACTTTCTGATAGATCCGTCATCTGCGTTCATCTGAGATAAGTATGCTCGTTGAATATTAATGAGAGTTAATGACAGAACGCTCTCGTTTCTGAAGGGAAAGCGGCTGAATATGTTTCAAATGAAGAACCTGAGAGATTCATTCAGACGACACTTTTGAAGCTATTAAAGCTGCAACGACTGTATTATGATTGTTACACAGATTTGTTTTCAGGTCTTACACTTTTGATCAAATTTGTCGAGTTAATCTGTTATTTATGTATCTTGTTTATGCATTGGATAAAAATCTAATTATCTTTGCCTGTAATTTTACTTCTCAAATATTCCAGTTGATTCCAACTCATTTATAATGTCATTTAAATCAGTCTCGCCAAAAACCACTGTGTGTATTATAATCAAATCTGTTCATTTACTTGAAGGCATCACTGGGTGATATTAATTTTCTCTGAGCTAAATAGATATTTTCTTATGAAATTAGAGGAGTGAGAAAATAATAATAAAAAACAATTAATAAAATACAAAATATTTTATACAAGTTGTTTAATTATGAGTTTCATTGGAATAATAATAATTATAATCTCCAAATAAGTAAAATAAAAAACAATCAAAATATCTTATCTAAGTTATGAGCTTAATTAAAGATTAATAACAATAATAATATCAAACTAAATTCATAAATCTAAATCTTGTAATAAAAAATCTTAGTTATAGCGATATATTGTAGTTTAATAATACAAATATTTTCTCAACATAAAATAAAAAATAAACAAATATTTAATCTAACAAGTTTAATTATAAGATTGCTTTTAGTAATAAGAATGATCTCAGACTAAATCCATAAAATAAATAATACAAATCTTAAAGTAAATTTAGTTGAATAATATCATAATAAAATATAGTTTAATAATAATCATCATCATCTCAAAAAACTAATTAAATACATTTTTATTTTACTTTATTTAAAAAAAATATTTAGAGATTATTATTATTAATATTAATATATTTTGAGATTTAGTTTTGAGCTTTGAGTTCAATTTTGAGTTTAATGGGACATTAAAGGACAAATAATAATAATAACTACTACTAATACTTCTATTATTATTATTTTATTAATAATAATATTAAGCTAAAAAATAATTAAATATATCCAAATAAAAACAAAAACTCAAAATAAAAATAGTATAAATATCAACAATAATAACAGAATAATTTTTTCTTAATTGTGAATTTGCATTCTGAATTCAGAGATAGAAGGACCAGACATTGCAAAGCACTATACAAAACCCAACTTAAATCACCAATATGTTCTTCTTTTATAAGTGGAATAAGGTTCTGATTGGTCTTCAGCACCGCCCGTCACCCTCGAGCCCCGCCCACTGATCTGTAGAGCCCTGATAAGCCCCGGCCGGCCCTCACAGCTCCGTATCTACAGCCATCTCTGCTGTCCTGATGTATTCTCGAAACAAACCAGTTCCTTTAGAGCCGATACGATCAGAAACGAATCAACCAGATGGAGCCGATAACCAGCTGAAGTAAGAAGCCTGGGACACTCGCCAGATCAGACCTCCGTCAAACTAAAAAGAGCCTTTTTTTCATTCCCGGTAATGCCACCCCCCTTCTCCCCTCTCCCTCTCCCTCTCCCTGGCTTTATTTATCAACTCAAATCCAGAGGAATGGCAGCGTTTCGAGACAGGAGGTCAGGTGCTGTCGTGTCCGCACTGATACTAACTCCTGATTGGTTGCTGGCATCGCTCGGGAGATCAGATGCGCCGTGCTGATTTCAAGACTCGGAGAGGGAGAATTGCTCTCGAGTCACTACATCAAACCCTTTTTTTCCCTGCCGAGCCTCTCAACAAAGAGCCGGAGAGGGACTGACAGAGGGGCACAAGCCTTTTAACCCGCGCCGAGCTTCCTGTCTCAGACGGACGAAGAAAAGAGAGCAGGATCAGGGATGACGGTCTAATGCACTTTAAAAGCCATGCAGGGAAGGGCTCGGTCCTTCACAGAGACCGACAGTGACATTAGATGCTGTCTGTCACGTGTACGAGAGCTCCCTGGGGCACAATGTTACAAAACAGGCTCCGAATAGCGATTATTTTCACCTAATGATTATTAGAATGATTAAGGGTGTATTCACACCAGGAAAGTCCGATAGTTCACTTGCTTTGGTCTGGACCAAGGCAAAAAATTATACATTGTAGCTATTTTTAGCCGTTTTGGTTCCTTTTCACACCACACTGTTTGCCCTGGTCCGAACCAGCTGAAACGAACCAAAATGCAGTTACGTGACAACATCCGCTTCACTTGTTGGCTAGATGTGTCTTTGAACGCATTCCCTAAACTGCTTTTCAATTGGTCAGAAAGAGGTCGGATTGCCTCTTTCTGACCAAAAGTTGTTTGAGGTCAGTTGTTTGAGGTCGGATCGCGTTCTCACCACAAACGAACCGCTCCAGGGTTCGTTTGAAAGCTTGTTTGGTACGCTTTTGGTGCGCACCCACGTGCGATTGCTGCATTCTCACCTGCCTAAATGAACCGCGCCAAGAGGGAATACGAACTCTAGTGCGATTCAACCGAACTAAATGAGGCAGGTGTGAAAGCACCCTAAGTTGACTATTTGGGAGGTTAACACAATAATTACTCAGTAGCTCTTTAAACAGGGAGCATCTGTTTTTAATCACTGGTCTATGTAAACACGCACTACATTAATGTCTTTGACCATTTCAATGCGTCTTCCTGTTTTTTCAGCATCTCACGCCATGAGCAATGTGATTTGATGCCATGTCAACTTATGGGACATTAAAAATGCTAATCGAAACCAGTGTTCTTCATGAGTTATTTATGATACTTTTTATGAAAGCAACCCTTAAGCTTAGAACCCTTAAGCAAGCTTAAAACAAATAAAATACATCTTATTTTAAATATTTAATAAAAGTGATATCATAAAATAATTTAAAAATACAAATAATTCATTATATATTTGTGCATAAATAAACAACTGTATAGAAAAAAGCAGCATAATAGTTTGAAACAAATAAAATACATAATTTGGCATTTTATTTTAAATATTGTATAAAATTGATTTAAAAATATAAATTAATGATAATATATTTTATATAAATAAATAATAAACAAATAAATACATGAAACATACTAGCATACTACTTTAGATCAATTAAATGCATAAAATACATCAATTTTTGTTATTATTTTAAATATTTTATAAAGTCAATTTAAGAAAATTTAACTTTTCTTAAACTAATAATAATTTTATACTGTTTATATAAATAAATAAATAAATAACTGAAAACAACAGCATACTAGTTTTGAACAAATGAGAAATGTGGCTTGGTTGTTGAATTATGTTTATTTTTGGCATGTTTCTTGATAGGACAAAAAGTAATTGTTGTGACCACATAATACTTTAATAATAATAATAATACATTATTTTTTATATTTTTTCCAATTGGTTTAAAAATTATTTTTTAAATATCTAAATATATTCTTATTATCACCCAATATTGCATTATTATTTTATCAATATTAATCAATACAAAAAGAAAAAAATTATAAAATGATTTCAAAATGAAATAATTGTCTATTTTCATACAATGGCACTTCATGGCGATAACATCTGACAAATTCCAAAAAGAAAAAAAAAAACAATAAAAATAGTCAATATTGTGCTATTTGTCAGGTCTTCTGAAGCCATACATTTCTTACCTTTTTAGGGCTTGACAGACCAAAGCTGCATAAATTCCTCCTCATGTGTTGTACAGGATGAAAACAACAGACAGGTCTGGAACAGAACATGAAGGCAGGCGAATAAAGACAAAAACCTTCATTTAAGAGCAAATTGTTCCTTAAAAGGAAATATAAAAGTTTATCCCAGGATTTACTTCTCATTCTGGATTGTAAACATTTGGACGTGGGCTTGCAGACACACTGCTAACACTAATGCTAATGCTAAGCGTCCAGCCGCATGAGCTCCCTTTTCACATCAGGCCTCTGGAAGGCAACTTAATTGCTGACTCCAAATGTTAATTGGATTTCATTATGTGTAATTTGGGTAGTTTCAGCTGAGGGAATCGCTAATAAAGACCGACAGTGAGCGGCATTGAAAAGTCAGGAGTGATTATTTGGTGCTTTGTGAGGTTGTCAGGCGCTAACCGTATTAAACAACAGACGATTTGACTCAAAAATAATAAACAGATGAAAACAAAACAAGACAGAAAAACAATCACTTAAAAATAAAGTGCTGATGCCAAAAGAAAACTGCATGATTAACTCGAATTAAGCCGCCTGATGTTTATTAGCGCTGTTTGCTAATCACTGCTGTTACTATTGCCCATAGCGAGTACCACATTTTGCAGCCGAATTCGTTCTGCACATGTTGTGCTACAGAGACGAATGGTGCCTCAAATAATGAGGCTATTTAATAGTTTTTACTTTCCATAGCATTGAGTTAGTTTTTTTACCAAGTGTGTGATAAAGCAGGTGAAAATCTCACAGAACTCATGAAAAGAGAAACAATGCAAATGGAAGAAATGGAGAAATTAAATTTAAGATGATTTTGACCAGTAGTAACCACCTAGAACACCCCAGAAACCGCCCGGAATACCCTAGCAACCACCTAGTAACCACTCAAAACACTGGAATAATTGTACAGGACACCCTAACAACCACCTTGTAAACTAACCATGAAAATCCTAGTAACCACCGCAGAACCTCCTAGTAATTGCCCAGAACACCATAGAAACCACCCAAAACACTCTAATAACTGCAGAGAATAACACCCTAGAAACCGCCCAGAGCACCCTAGCAACTACTTGCTGTAGTTACTGCCCAGAACCTGTCAGAACACCCTATTAACTAACCAGAAACCACATACTGTAGAGATCCTAGTAATTGCCCTAAGCACCCTAGCAATTACTTGATGTAATAACTGCCCAAAACACCTTAGTAACCACCCAGAACACTCTAGAAATGCCATAGTAACCACCAAAAACACTCTAGTAACTAACCAGACACCACCTACTCTAGTGACCACCCAAGAACACCCTAGCACCATAGTAACTAATCAGAAGCCAACCACTGTAGTTATCACCCAGATGATCATAGGAACTGCTCAGAGCACCATAATAACCACCCATAATACCATAGCAACTACTTAATATTGTAACTGTCCAGGACCTCCCTAGTAAACACCGTAGTAACCACCCAAAATCCCCTAGTAACTAACCAGAAATCACCTATTCTAGTTATCACCCATAACATCCTAGTAACCACCCATAACACCTTTGAAACTACTCAGGGCACCATAGCAACTACTTTCTGTAGTAACTGCCCAGAACACCCTATAAACTAACCAGAAACCACCTACTGTAGTGATCACCCAGAACACACTAGAAACCACCCAAAACACCCTAGTAACTAACCAGAACCCCCTAGTAACTAACCAACCAGAAATCACTTACTGTAGTGATCACCCAGAACACCCTAGAAACCACCCAAAACACCTTAGTAACTAACGAGAACCCCCTATTAACTAACCAGAAACCACTTACTGTAGTGATCACCCAGAACACCCTAGAAACCACCCAAAACACCCTAGTAACTAACGAGAACCCCCTAGTAACTAACAAGAAACCACTTACTGCAGTGATCACCCAGAACACCCTAGAAACCACCCAAAACACCCTAGTAACTAACGAGAACCCCCTAGTAACTAACCAGAAACCACTTACTGTAGTGATCACCCAGAACACCCTAGAAACCACCCAAAACACCCTAGTAACTAACGAGAACCCCCTAGTAACTAACCAGAAACCACTTACTATAGTAGATCATCCAGAACATCCTAGAAACCACCCAAAACACCCTAGTAACTAACGAGAACCCCGTAGTAACTAACAAGAAACCACTTAAGAAACCACTCTTCTTCCGGTGGCGCTGCTGAATGCTGACGCCTGTGAACTATGCCTGTGAAAGCTATGCTCAAAATTGTATTTTTTTTCTATTTTTACTTCTCTTTTTACATGTGTAATGTCTGCAATGTTATGTACGACAAAAGAACACTTTTGGACATTGCACACCGCTGCACTAACCTGATTCAGGACACTTTATCCACGGATCCAGTGGCCATTGGAGATACTTCGGAGCACCGAAGTTAACAAAGGCCGCCTCAATAATCCCAGGAGGCGAAAGAAACACCGTGGGAAACGTGCTGGAATTCGTAACAGACTGAGGGTAAGGGCTCATAGTCCTCCTCTTCCGAGTATTCTGCTCGCGAATGTCCAATCCTTGGAGAATAAGATGGACGATCTTAGAGCCAGGATAAGTTTCCAACGGGACATTAGGGACTGTAACATCCTTTGTTTGACCGAAACATGGCTCACGCCGACGGTCCCGGACACCGCTGTAACGCCGTCTGATAACTTCTCTGTTTTACGGATGGACAGAACAGCCGAGGCCGGAAAAAACAAAGGTGGTGGAGTGTGTTTCTTTATTAACAAGAAATGGTGTGACCCCAGGAATATCTCCATTCTGTCGTGTTCCTGCTCGCCTCATCTGGAACATCTCTCCATTATCTGCCGCCCATTCTATCTGCCCCGGGAATTTTCATCAATCGTCGTTACTGCTGTCTACATTACACCACAGACAGATACTAGCTTGGCTTTGTCCAATCTCCACGATGAGCTCAGCGGATATATCAACAAACATCCTGACGCTGCATGTATCATCGCGGGGGACTTTAACAAAGCCAACCTCAAGAAGGTCATGCCGAACTTTCATCAGCATATATCCTGTCCAACCAGAGGACGGAATACACTCGATCATTGCTACACTCCGCTCAAAAATGCCTACAAAGCCCACTCACTGCCGGCTTTTGGAAAATCGGACCATGCCGCCATTTTCCTCACACCGGAATACAAACAACGGATAGTTCAGGATCCCCCGGTGGAGAGGGAAGTGACGCGCTGGTCCTCGCACTCTGAAGCTACTCTACAGGCGTCTCTTGATGACGTCGACTGGGACATGTTCCGGGCGAGTTCATCTGACGTCAGCGAATTCACGGATGTAGCATTAAGCTTTATCAACACGCTAACCGAACAGGCAACTGAAACGGTAACAATAAAGACTTTCTCAAATCAGAAACCGTGGGTGGACAGAACAATCCGTGATGCAGTTAACCATCGCACTGCCGCATACAACGCCGGTATTTTGTCAGGAAACATGCATGAGTACAAAACATCGTGCTACGCTCTCCATCGAGCAGTTAGAGCTGCTAAACGCCGGTACAAGGAGAAAATTGAGTCACATTTCCAGCTCAATGACTCTCGAGCATGTGGCAGGGACTGAAGACCATCTGTTCCTCTGGAAACAACTCCTCTGCAGAGGTGAGAGCAGATCCATTGCTGGCCGTAGAGCTAAATACCTTCTACGGCCGCTTTGAATGCAATGGCGGCGCGACTCTGTCTATCAGCACGCCAGGAAGCAGCAGACAGAGCAGGGATGATGTATTCACCGTGTCGGAGGATGAGGTTCGGAGGGAACTAAGGAGAGTGAACGTCAGGAAAGCAGCAGGACCTGATGGGATTACTGGCCGCATTCTGAGGTCCTGTGCTGATCAGCTTGCTGGTTTGTTTACATCCATATTTAATGAGTCCCTCGCTACCTCTGTTGTTCCCACCTCCTTTAAAAAATCTGTCATAATCCCTGTGCCTAAGAACAGTAAACCCTCTTGCCTGAATGACTATCATCCAGTTGCCCTCACATCGACAGTCATGAAGGTTTTTGAGAGACTTCTAAAGAAACACATTTGCTCCTCCATCCCTGCTACTTTGGACCCTCTTCAGTTTGCCTATCGGCCAAATAGGTCTACTGATGATGCCATCTCTCAGGTCCTGCACTCTTCCCTCACACACATTGACAGCAAAAATGGCAACTATGTAAGACTGCTATTCATTGACTATAGCTCAGCCTTTAATACTATAGTCCCCACCAAGCTGGCTGTTAAACTCTCAGACCTCGGCATAACCTCTTCACTTTGTGACTGGATTCAAGACTTCCTCACCGCCAGACCACAAGTGGTGAAAGTCGGCCAGTTCACCTCCAACTCCATCACCCTGAACGTAGGAGCCCCACAGGGCTGTGTCCTGAGCCCCTGCTCTACTCTCTATACACCCACGACTGCGTGTCCTCTCACAGCTCCACTTCTATCATTAAATTTGCTGATGATACTGTGGTTCTGGGCCTCATTAACAACAATGATGAGGCCGCATACTTGGATGAGGTAGAGAGACTCACATCATGGTGCCAGGACAACTGTCTCTCTCTGAACGTGTGTAAAACTAAAGAGCTGATCGTGGACTTCAGGAAGAGACAGCAGCGGCCCTACCCTCCTCTTATGATCAGTGGGACCCCTGTGGAGAGGGTGAGCAGCTTCAAGTACCTCGGTGTAAACATCTCCGAGGACATGACATGGACTACACACATTCAGACTCCGGTTAAGAAAGCCAGGCAAAGACTGTACCATCTGCGACAGCTGAGGAAATTTAGGGTCTCACCAACAATCCTGAAAACTTTCTATTCAGGGGCCATAGAAAGCGTACTGACTCAGTGCATCTCAGTGTGGTATAGTAACGCCACAAACCAGGACTGCAAAGCTCTGCAGAGAGTCGTGCGCTTAGCTGAGCGCATCTCAGGGTCTGCTCTCCCCTCTCTGCAGGACATCTACCTCAAACGCTGTAAAAGCAGAGCTGCTAAAATCCTCAAGGACTCAAACCACCCCGGTAACCATCTTTTCTGTTTACTGCCATCTGGCAAGCGCTTCAGGAGCATGATGGCAAAAACTGAGAGACTGAGGAGGAGCTTCTTCCCCCAGGCTCCTTAACACAAACTCAGTCTCATAACATTTATAACATTTACAAGACTCATTATTAACTGTAAAAAACATTCATATTCTCATCATCCGTATTGCTGCTATGTGTCTTCTTGTGTCTTCTATGTGTCTGTGTTGCAAATCTTATTTGTTTTGCACTTTTTATTCTATAGCACATTTTACTCTTTATTTCTTTTTTTTTTTTACTTTTTTTTACTTTACCTATATATATATATATATATATATATATATGCTCTTGTGTTGTGTAACTTTGATTTAATTTTTTATTTTATTCTTTGCACTGTCCACTGAGCGGACCTGATTTGACATACATTTCACTTCTGATTATACCCTGTATAATTTATTATGTGACAAATAAAGAAACCTTGAACCTTGAACCTTGAACTTACTGTAGTGATCACCCAGAATGCCCTAGAAACCACCCAAATCACCCTAGTAACTAACGAGAACCCCCTAGTAACTAACCAGTAACCACTTACTGTAGTGATCACCCAGAACACCCTAGAAACCACCCAAAACACCCTAGTAACTAACAAGAACCCCCTAGTAACTAACCAGAAACCACTTACTGTAGTGATCATCCAGAACATCCTATAAACCACCCAAAACACCCTAGTAACTAACGAGAACCCCCAGTAACTAACCAGAAACCACTTACTGTAGTGATCACCCATCTCAGTACTATGAGATGACACCCCAGTAACTACCCAAAACACCATAGTACCACCCAGAACACCCTAGCATTGTATTGGCAAGCTTTTCACAGACTAATATCAGCAAACCCTTCAGTAAATGTATAAATTTAGTGATGATTATTATTATTCAGTATCATATTTAGATACCGAGCACTTTAATATCAAGTGTATTCAGTGAAATTATCCCATTTTCCCTGAGCTATCAAGGTCTGACCTTTACCATGCCGACATGCAATATAAACCTAAGAGAACAGTCGTACACTCAAACGAAGCTTCAAGGAAATCGAGAGCTTGTGCAAATATCAGTTAAAGCAGCTTTTATTACTCACGACGCTGCTGTGTGGACTTTACACATTAGATCAGAACGCAGATGAGGATGGAGGATGATTGTTACACACGGATCATTTCAGATTCTTTCATTTGCTTACAGCGCCATGTCCAGCTTTAATGCAACCGCATGATGTACTTTGATAAGATCTTTCATGAGGTTTTTGAGAGTACAGCATGGGTTCTGCAGTGAAGATATATAAAACAAATATAATCTGAATTTACATTTGATAAGCCTTATATAATGTACTTGTTTTAATGAAAGTAATTACTGGTACCATATAATGTGTTGATCAGATAATCTACAGCATACAGTTCAGTCTATTTATCACAAAATAAATGAATATACGGTTTATTCTTCAGCTAGGGGAACCTTAGTTTAGAAATAAATAAAGATTGTTCTAAAAATAACTGAAATAATAATTTTAAATGTTATTTTTATTTTTATATCAAAGAATCACAGTTCCCTATATTACTGTTATTACGTCACACCAAAGAGAAAAAAAAAAAATATATATTTTTACAATTAAGATAAATCGAAATCCTAGTAAATAATACATAAAAGTTACAAACAAGTACTTTTAAAAAAAAAATCCCCAAACAAAATTTATATTTAAATAATTCAGTATGTATACATTTATGCATACATTTGTATTTTTTTTTCAATATTACGTCACACCAAAGAGAAAAAAAAACCTATTGTTTCAGAAAGCATTAAGGTTGTCCACAAAAGTATATATCTGTTTGATGGAAATGAGAAGTGAATATTAAAATCATTATTTTTTTACAATTTACATCACGATCTGACAGCAACTTTATTAGATGTCATCACCAAACTAATCAAATTATTTGCTTGAATATATAAGCAATTTACTTCAGAAACAGTCAATTTCTTCTCATTTTTTAACTTCAGAGTTAGCTGACTGCTATCGAGTTTGTTCTGTTAGCACGTGCAAGGTTTCCAAAAAAATGAGAGTAATGTCATTAACGGCACACATAATATAAAACAAATCCACTTGAAGTAAAGGCCGTGAACAGATCCTTATTCCAAGACGCATGCTTCAACACCTGAAAAATAGTTTGAAAAAGTGAAGAATCACCATCTTTTTACACATTTTGTACTCGCTTTTCTGTACTACACGGTTAATCTACAATAAATAGTGTTAGTCACACAATATACGTCTATATAAAGATGACGTTCTCTCTATTATCTTTCAGACCTTAGCACAATCCACTTCACTGCCTTCCTGACGGATCTCTGGCTTTTGTCTCCGTAATAGAATTATTGTAGCTTCAATAATAGTGGAGCTGAATGTGATGAAAAGTGTAGCGACAGAGAGGAATTACAAAATGAATGCGCGAGAGAATATTCCCCCGTTCAGGCTCATCACCTCAATCAAAAGCCACACGCAGGTGGAGGATAATGAAGAATGAGAATGTAAAAAAGAAAAGACATTTTACTCTGGAGCCCCTAGTTTTACGAGTTCTCTCTCCAGTCCTGTCCATGCATTTAAATATACGCTGAATATGAAAATGAACCTTGTGTGGTGAGATACATCACGGCCCCATTTAACACCATCACACTGGGGAATTAAGTATAAAACGTGGTACAATTCATTATATTCTGATCATGTGTGTTTCCCTTCAATGTTATTTTTTGTCATGTATTTAAATTGATATAAAATCCAGTGCTCCAACACCTTTCTATTCATTAATTTTGATGAATTTTGCTTCATGTTTTATGAATCATCCTACTTCACACATAGCCTACAAAGATCCATGTCTAGACAATTTCAGAACAAAATAACTATAATAAATACCTTATATGCTACAGAAAATAGCAAACTTTGTTAGATTCTATAACAAAAATCACAAAAATGTTATTCTATTACAAAGAAATCTCTCATACTGCATTTCAAACTGAAGAATTAAAATGGCATACGGTGTGGGATGGAGAACATATTGCTGACCGTTGTGACACCAGATTATATTTCTCTTAAGTATAAATTAATTAATAACATTCATGTATATGTAAATATTTTTAAGTTAAATTGATAACTGTGTATTATATAAATTTTGCTCCATGATTATTCTTACAAAAATATAGCATTTTAGCAAACATTCACTGCAATTTCAAACCTAACAGCATGTAATCTAATTTAGCCAATTCATATTTGTATTTTTTTGTTCAAATTGCAGCAACGCAACTTAATTTCAATAAGAGTTTGACATTAGTCTGTTGCTAAGCTAACAATGCAGTACTTTTAGCACAAAAATACATATACTCACACATATTTGGTAAAATTGTGCATTTCAATTAGACTTAACATTTTAATAATACTTTCAGTCATCAATTTATTTCTAAATGCCTCCTGCCTCATCCACATTTTGTATGGTTTCCACACAGAGATCATTGCAGTGCATTGTGGGATTGCCTCTCCATGAAGTATGTGTATGATACATCAGTTCTGGCCACAATATGGTCTCATATCAACTTTTGATCCAATCCTTGTGTCAAGAGCATATTTATGACTGCTTTAAGTTTGCCCAAATTAACCTATTTTTGTAAAGGCTATGGTGCTCACTTCTCAATTAATTGCTCAATTAAATAAATAATATTATGAATAATAAAAGCCCATTCACACAAATGACTAACTATATTAGTGTCCACACCAATGGGCAATGAACCTTTTTCACATTTCCGGGTTTCTCGGCAGTGGAAGTCGTCATAGTTGGGTTAACTTGAAGAGCAGTACATGGGAGAGTATAACAAATATATTTTTTTTTGCATTCCCATTGGCTCAAATAGCAAAAGAAAAACTCCGTGATAGTGTTTTCATGACTTTCAATAAAAGGAAAAAAATTGAGAAATACTGATAAGGCAGTCAGAAGAGAGAACAATATCAAATGTATCGTCCCTCTCATAGACGCTGCATCAGAAACACCCTCGTATTAGCATTAATTTGATGCAAAGGTAATATGTGACCCTGGAAGAATGTGGGAAACTGAACAGTTCTGGGGCACCATTGACTTCCATAGTATTTGTTTTTCCTATGATGGAAGTCAATGGTGGCCCAAAACAGCCTGGTTACAAACTTTCTTCAGAATATCTTCCTTTGTGTTCAGCAGAACAAAGACATTCATACAGGTTTGGAACTACTTTAGGATGAGTAAATGATGACATAACTTTCGAGATAATGATGCTGATGACCGTTAAACGTGCATGTCATCAGTCTTGTGAAAAGGGTCCATAATGTTTGTTTATAAGCGCATGCAGTTTAATTTAAATATTCCTGCTATTTTTACTCAGGTGGATTCTCATTGGTTCAGTGGTTTTCAACTTTCATCAGCTGAAAAAAAAAACATTTTGAAAGTGATTCAAGGATAGGTTTACACTGTGTCGTAGCTATAGAATTAGAGCGATATTAAAACCTTCTTTAGTGTGAACTGGCTATAGAAGATAAATGTAGCCGCACTTCAGTAAATTCATGTCTGGATCTATGCTATTGATGCAGGTAAACGTTTTCTTTACATTCTATTCTCCATTAAAAATGCAAGGCCACGCAGCCCGGCGCTGCCAGAATGACTAAAATGCAAATGTTTCAGGCGTCTTTCATGTTCGCGAGGGGGAGGACGTGGTCATTGCGGGAGAAAGAGAGAAATCACACCGAGATCAGACAGCAGCCGGAGCTTCATTCTCTCTCTTCAAAGGAACCGTATTCTAAAAATACCCCCACTGTAGTCCAGAGATGGCGCGCAGACGCTTGTGTTCTGATTTTTCACTCGACATCAACACCCACACTATCGCGCGCGTCCTGTTCAGTCGGTCCCTCAGAAGACATCAGTGAGCGTTACTGCAAAAAACAGAGAGAAAGAAACGACAAGGGACAAGAGCGCTCAAGTTTATTAGCTAACGCAAAATTTCTTCTCAGAATCTCCCAAACTCCCGCGTTTCCCAGATTGCACGTTGCGTCTAAATTAAACAACATCACAGACTTAAACTAGACTGCGACATTTTCTAAAGATTGCCATGTGCAAAGCTCTGTGCTATGATGATAGGGTGTTGTATTGCCAGGGCAATGCTGTTTGGTTGCTAGGGTGTTATGGGTGGTTTGACTTTGCTACAGGGGAAGCCTCGAATCTGTACACAGAAATAGTGATGAAAAAAAAAATTCAGCATTTTCTTGTCTTGTCAGTGTAAATACAATAAATTACAGAGCATAGATCAACTCATTTGAATACTGAAATAGCCTATGTAAAGAACATCATACAATAAGACCCAATAAATAAATACCAATTCATCAAACTAAAATTAATATTATTTTATTGTACAGTATATTTTTATTTGAGTGGATTAAAATATAAAAACTGTTAAAAAATGTTTTTATTTTAATATACTGTTTATTTTTAATTAACATTGACGAGTGGTGTGTGGTGTCTATATCTTGATTTTCTCTATGACTCTCTCTCCTCTCCCACCTGTAGCTGGTGTGTGGTGAGCGCATCTCTCTCCTCTCGACTTGATTGTCTGGTGTGTGGTGAGCTATGACTCTCTCTCCTCTCCCTCTCCACCTGTAGCTGGTGTGTGGTGAGCGCATTCACTTGATTGTCTCTCTCTCCTCTCCATGACTCTCTCTCCTCTCCACCTGTAGCTGGTGTGTGGTGAGAGCATACGCTTGATTGGCTCTATGACTCTCTCTCCTCTCCACCTGTAGCTGGTGTGTGGAGCGGCGAGCGCTCTCTCTCCTCTCCATACTGGTGTGGTGACTTCACTTGATCTCTCTCCTCTCCACCTGTCTCTATGCTGGTGTGTGGTGAGCTCTCTCCTCTCCACCTGACTGTGTGTGGTGAGCTATGACTCTCTCTCTCTCTCTCCTCTCCACCTGTAGCTGGTGTGTGGTGAGCGGCGATACACTTGATTGGCTCTATGACTTTCTCTCCTCTCCACCTGTAGCTGGTGTGTGGTGTGCGCATACACTCTCTCTCCTCTCCACCTGATTGGCTCTCTGTGGTGAGCTCTCTCTCCTCTCCACCTGTAGCTGGTGTGTGGTGAGAGCGCATATGACACTTGATTGGCTCTATGACTCTCTCTCCTCTCCACCTGTAGCTGGTGTGTGGTGAGCGCATTCACTTGCATACTCTCTCTCCTCTCCACTTGCTGGTGTGTGGTGATTGGCTCTATCTCTCTCCTCTCCACCTGACTGGTGTGTGGTGAGCTCTCTCCTCTCCACCTGTAGCTGGTGTGTGGTGAGCGCATAAACTTGATTGGCTCTATGACACTCTCTCCTCTGCACCTGTAGCTGGTGTGTGGTGAGCGCATACACTCTCTATGATTGGCTCTATGTCTCTCTCTCCTCTCCACACTGGTGTGTGGTGAGCTGGTGTGTGGTGAGCTCCACTCTCTATGACTCTGGTGTGTGGTGAGCCACCTGTAGCTCTCTCTCCTCTCCACCTGTAGTGTGTGTGGTGAGCGCATTCACTTGATTGGCTCTATGACTCTCTCTCCTCTCCACCTGTAGCTGGTGTGTGGTGAGAGCACTACACTTGATTGGCTCTCTCTCCTCTCCATGACTGGTGTGTGGTGAGCTCTCTTCTCTCTGGTGTGTGGTGAGAGCCTCTCCTCTCCACCTGTCTCTCTCCTCTCCAGCTGGTGTGTGGTGAGCGCATACACTTGATTGACTCTATGACTCTCTCTCCTCTCCACCTGTAGCTGGTGTGTGGTGAGCGCATACACTTGATTGACTCTATGACTCTCTCTCCTCTCCACCTGTAGCTGGTGTGTGGTGAGCGCATACACTTGATTGGCTCTAGCTCTCTCTCCTCCACCTGACTCTCTCTCCTCTCCACCTGTGGTGTGTGGTGAGCGCATGTGCTCTTATGTCTCTCTCCTCTCCACCTGAGCGGTGTGTGGTGAGCATACACTTGATTGGCTCTATGACTCTCTCTCCTCTCTCTGGGTTGTGGTGAGCACCTCTGGTGTGTGGTGAGCCATGTCCTCTCTCCTCTCCACCTGTAGCTGTCTCTCTCTCCTCTCCACCTGTGTGTGTGTGGTGAGCGCATACACTTGATTGGCTCTATGACACTCTCTCTCCTCTCCACCTGTAGCTGGTGTGTGGTGAGCGCATACACTTGATCGGTTCTATGACTCTCTCTCTCCTCTCCACCTGTAGCTGGTGTGTGGTGAGCGCATACTCTCTCCTCTCCACTTGATTGACTCTCTCTCCTCTCCACCTGCTGGTGTGTAGTGAGTGCTATGATTGTCTCTCTCTCCACCTCTGGTGTGGGTGTGAGATTCCACCTGTCTCTCTCCTCTCCAGCTGGTGTGTGGTGAGCGCATGATTGGCTCTACTCTCTCTCCTCTCCACCTGATTGTCTGGTGTGTGGTGATGCGCACTTTCTCTCCTCTCCACTTGCTGGTGTGTGGTGATTGTCTCTATGCTCTATGACTGGTGTGTGGTGAGCTCTCTCTATGACTCTCCTCCTCTCCACCTGTAGCTGGTGTGTGGTGAGCGTATACACTTGATCGACTCTATGACTCTCTCTCCTCTCTACCTGTAGCTGGTGGGTGGTGAGCACATACACTTGATCGGCTCTATGACCCTCTCTCCTCTCCACCTGTAGCTGGTGTGTGGTGAGCGCATACACTTGATCGTCTCTATGACGCTCTCTCCTCTCCTCCTGTAGCTGGTGTGTGGTGAGCGCATTCACTTGATTGGCTCTATGACTCTCTCTCTCCTCTCCACCTGTAGCTGGTGTGTGGTGAGCGCATTCACTTGATTGGCTCTATGACTCTCTCTCTCCTCTCCACCTGTAGCTGGTGTGTGTGGTGAGCGCATAAACTTGATTGGCTCTATGACTCTCTCCCTCTCTCCACCTGTAGCTGGTGTGTGGTGAGCACATACACTTGATTGTCATACTCTCTCTCCACTCCACCTGATTGTGTGGTGAGTGCTCTATTGGCTCTCTCTCTCCTCTCCACCTGTAGCTGGTGTGTGGTGAGCTCCACGGCCACCTGTCTCTCTCCTCTCCAGCTGGTGTGTGGTACACTTGAGTGCATTCACTTGATTGGCGCTCTCTCCTCTCCTCCTGTATGGTGTGTGGTGACTCTCTCCTCTCCACACTTGCTGGTGTGTGGTGATTGTCTCTCTCTCCTCTCCATGACTTTGTGTGTGAGCTCTCTCCTCTCCTCTCTCTCCACCTGTTTGGTGTGTGGTGAGCTGGTGTCTCTCTCCTCTCCTCCTGTGGTGTGTGGTGAGGCTCTATGCTCTCTCTCTCCTCTCCATACTGGTGTGTGGTGACTTCACTTGATTGTCTCTATGACTCTCTCTCCTCTCCATGTAGCTGGTGTGTGGTGAGCTCCTTGATTGGCTCTATGACTCTCTCTCTCCCTCCACCTGTAGCTGTGTGTGGTGAGCGCATACACTTGATTGGCTCTATGACTCTCTCCTCTCCACCTGTAGCTGGTGTGTGGTGAGCGCATCACTTGATTGTCTCTATGACTCTCTCTCTCCTCTCCACCTGTAGCTGGTGTGTGGTGAGCGCATCCACTTGATTGTCTCTATGACTCTCTCTCCTCTCCACAGGTAGCTGGTGTGTGGTGAGCGCATACACTTGATTGGCTCTATGACTCTCTCTCCTCTCCACCTGTAGCTGGTGTGTGGTGAGAGCATACACTTGATTGGCTCTATGACTCTCTCTCCTCTCCACCTGTAGCTGGTGTGTGGTGAGCGCATACACTTGATTGGCTCTAGACTCTCTCTCCTCTCCACCTGTCTGGTGTTGTCCTCCTGCTGGTGTGTCTCGACTCGCATTCTTGTCTCTTGAGCTGGTTCTCTCTCTCCACCTGTAGCTGGTGTGTGGAGAGCGCATACTCTTGATTGGCTCCTCTCCACCTGTAGCTGGTGTGGGTGAGCGCATACACCTTATTGTGTGTGACTCTCTTCCTCTCCACCTGTAGTGTGTGTGGTGAGCATTCACTTGATTGTCTATGACTCTCTCTCCACCCAGCTGGTGTGTGGTGAGATACATACTTGATTGGCTCTATGACTCTCTCTCCTCTCCACCTGTAGCTGGTGTGTGGTGAGCGCACCACATTCACTCTATTGCCTCCTCTCCACCTGTAGCTGGTGTGTGGTGAGAGCATACACTTGATTGGCTCTCTATGACTCTCTCTCCTCTCCACCTGTAGCTGGTGTGTGGTGAGCGCATTCACTTGGCTATATGACTCTCTCTCCATAAATCCACACTCTCTCCTCTCCACCTGTAGCTGGTGTGTGGTGAGCGCATACACTTGATTGGCTCTATGACTCTCTCTCTCCACCTCTCATGACTTCTATGGGTGTGGTGAGCGCATACACTTGATGCTCTATGACTCTCTCTCCTCACCAGGGTGTGTGGTGAGCGCATACACTTTGTTGGCTCTACTCTCTCTCCTCTCCACCTGTAGCTGGTGTGTGGTGAGCGCATACACTTGATTGGCTCTATGACCCTCTCTCTCCTCTCCACCTGTAGCTGGTGTGTGGTGAGCGCATACACTTGACTCTATCTCTCTCTCTCCACCTGTAGCTGTGGTGTGTGGTGAGCGCATACACTTGATTGGCTCTATGACTCTCTCTCCTCTCCACCTGTAGCTGGTGTGTGGTGAGCTTGATGTGATGACTCTCTCTCTCCTCTCTGTGGTGAGCACCTGATTGTCTTCATGACTCTCTCCTCCTCTCCACCTGTAGCTGGTGTGTGTGAGCGCATACACTTCTATATGACTTCTAAGACTCTCTCTCCACCCTGTAGTGTGTGGTGAGTTATTCACTTGATCGGCTCTATGACTCTCTCCTCTCCACCTGTCCATGTAGCTGGTACACTTCACTTGATTGTCTCTATGACTTTCTCTCCTCTCCACCTGTAGCTGGTGTGTGGTGAGCGCATTTTGAATCCACTTGTCTCTCCTCTCTCCTCTCCATCTGTAGCTGGTGTGTGGTGAGCGCATACACTTGTGACTCTCTCTCCTCTCCACTACTGTAGCTGTGTGGTGGTGAGCGCACATACACTTGATCGGCTCTCTCTCCTACTTCTACACTTGATCTCCACCTGTAGCTCTCTGTGTGGTGAGCGCATTCCTTGATTGGCTCTAACACATCAGGCTCTCTTTGCCACCTGTAGCTGGTGTGTGGTGAGATTGGCTCTATGACCTCCTGTAATTTCCTCCAGTAGCTTGGGGTGAGCGCATTCACTTTTGGCTCTATGACTCTCTCTCCTCCCACCTGTGTGGTGTGCACATTCACTTGATTGTCTATGACTCTCTCTCCACTCCACCTGTAGCTGGGTGTGTGGTGAATCGCCTCTCCAATTGCTGGTGTCAAGTGATCTCTCTCCTCTCCACCTGTAGCACTTGTGCTCTCTCTCCTCTCACTACACTTGGTCTGTATGACGCTCTCCACTGATGTCTCTATGACTCTCTCTCCTCTCCGTGTGTGGTGAGCGCATACACTTGATTGGCTCTATGACCTCTGTCCTCTCCACCTGTAGCTTGGTGTGTGGTGAGCGCATACACTTGATTGGCTCTATGACTCTCTCTCCTCTCTCTCTTCCTCTCCACCTGTAGCTGGTGTGTGGTCTCTATGACTCTCTCTCCTCTCCACCTGTAGCTGGTGTGTGGTGAGCGCATACACTTGATTGTCTCTATGACTCTCTCTCCTCTCCATGACTTGTGTGTGGTGAGCTCTTGATTGGCTCTATGACTCTCTCCCTCTCCACCTGTAGCTGGTGTGTGGTGAGCGGATACACTTGATTGGCTCTATGACTCTCTCTCTCCTCTCCACCTGTAGCGGTGTGTGGTGAGCTTTCACTTGATTGTCTCTATGTCTCTCTCTCTCCACCTCTGGTGTGTGGTGAGCCACCTGTTGGCTCTAGCTCTCTCTCCTCTCCACCTGGTGTGTGGTGAGCGCATACACTTGATTGGCTCTCTCTCTCTCTCTCCTCCTGTATGGTGTGTGGTGACTCTTGATTGGCTCTCCTCTCCACCTGTAGCTGGTGTGTGGTGAGCGCATACACTTGATTGGCTCTATGACTCTCTCTCCTCTCCACCTGTAGCTGGTGTGTGGTGAGCGCATACACTTGATTGGCATACTCTCTCTCTCACTCCACCTGATTGTGTGGTGATGACTCTCTCCCTCCCCCTGTTGTTTTTCCTTATGCCTCTACTCTCTCTCCTCTCCACCTGTAGCTGGTGTGTGGTGTGAGCGCATACACTTGATTGGCTCTATGACTTTCTTTCTCCTCTCCACCTGTAGCTGGTGTGTGGTGAGTGCGCATACACTTGATTGTCTCTATGACTTTCTCTCCTCTCCACCTGTAGCTGGTGTGTGGTGAGCACACTGGCGCCGTTGATCGGCTGACTCTTTCTCCTCCTCCCACCTGGCAGCCGTCGCATGGTGCATATTTTTTAAGTGGTGAAGGCTGACTGGCGCCGTATGTGGGTAGCAATATCTTGTTAGCCGTCGCACGCATAATTTTATTAAGAAGGCTGAGTGCTCTTCGCTACTGTATGGGGTGGGTAGCATTCTGTTTGGAATTGTTTTTATAACCTGTGTGTTCAACTGAAAAACAAATTGGCTTTAAAGTATTATCCATATATGGTCAATTCTGGTTGAACACATGTCTGTTCACAAAAACAAATGAAAAAAACAGCCATAAAGAATAAAAACAATATGAGCCTATACAGACTTTATATGAACAGGCAGTGATGAGAAGGGCAGTACGTATCAGACTGATCCCGATCATCCTCCTTTTAGTGAATACCAGTTGCTGCCATCAGAAAGAGACTGAGATGCCTATGCCTATGTAAAACAAATAGACTGAAGCTTTCATTTGTTCCAGCCTACATACAATTATTCCATTCTAATAACAAACCAACGCACCTATGGCACATTAGCACTTTACTGTGTTTTACATTTATTTATATTACACATTGTTCTATTTTAATGTATTTAATGTTTTGTTTATTACTATTGTATGTATTATTGTTTAGAGCAACATTATAGCACTTTGCCCAAGACAAATTTCCTATCGGGAAAAATAAAGTTTATCAATCAATCAATCAATCAATCAATCAATCAATCAATCAATCAATCAATCAATCAATCAATCAATAAATCAATCCAAGTGGATGCTGCACACTGGTGGTGGTTGAGGAGAGACCCCCCATATGGGTGTACAGCAATACACAATAAAGCACTATATATAAGCACAAAAAAATGACATTGATCACTTTATTATATTAACATACTGTATATTTATTACATTTTATAAGTCCCCTATCAGCACTACTATTATTTAATTTGTTATTTTAATTGCTTTTTATTGTTGTATTTTATTATTAAATTGTATTATTTAAAATTTCATAGTCATTTGTTTATAAATATTTATAATATTTAGTTAGAACCATTTTTATGCTCATATTGTGGCAATTAGGCAGCATTTAAATCAGACTTGTCCATTCCGTTAAGTCGTGGTCACATTTGCGAAATGTCTGTGTGACCAACTTGAACCTATTGTAAAATTTGCATAAGGAACTTTCTCACCTTAACGCAAAACTCCTGATTGCTTGGATTCCCACTGAAATTATTGGATTATACAAGCAAAATTTGCCAAGCAACAGTAAATGTGACCAAACCGTTACCCAGCTTTCTACCTTTTTTTAACATAAAATCTGCAAACCTTCAAATACACATTGGTTTGATGGAAAAACTTGTGGATTGAGGAAGTTTCTCAATGGTCTACAGATGCCTTTTAAGGTCCTGTGACTCTTTTTGCACTGTCCATGAACCACATCCTCTCAGAGCTCTTTAAAAGGTGCAATTGAAAGAGATTGGTGGATGAAAAAGAAGAAAAGGTATACAAATAGAAGATCTGTATGTTTCTAAAGCGGTACAAAAGGTCATTACCCATCAAGAGCCTTCAACCCTGAAGCCATTATGCTAAAAACGAACCAGACATTTGCTGAATTTTTCCATGTATTCGGCTGCTTCGGTATCTAGGAGTAATTAGCAGAGCATTAGCTGTAGCTGACAGAAGATGTGCGGCCTCCCGTTTGACCCGCGGAATAACTGATGGAATCTCGTATCAGATCCAAAGCTTGTGTCCGCCTCCGACAGCTGTACCTAACCGACCCGTTTGATCCGGTAATTGACTCGGAGGTGATAAGAGAGACAAATACAGCCGGTGGAAAGGGATGGGGTGGAGGGCTTGAGATTAGACAGATTTGATTTCCTGTAGGGTTTAGCGAGTAGCGGCCTTCATATAAAACCAGCAGGAAAAATATTACTCTGTTTGCTTTGCATGCGTTGGCTCTGCTTTAGGACCTAAAGCAATAGTTCACCCAGAAATGAAAATGTCCTTACCCTCAGGTCATCCAGGATGCAGAGGAGTTTGTTTCTTCATTATTTTCGGAGAAATGTTGCATTCCATCACTTTGCTCACCAATGGATCCTCTGCAGTGAATGGGTGCCGTCAGAATGAGAGTCCAAACAACTGATAAAAACATCACAATAATCCACAAGTCAACCATACCACTCTAGTCCATCAGTTAACATCTTGAGGAGATAATGATGAATTTGTTTCTTACAACCTGCAGCTTTTAAGACATTTTAACGAAAATACGAGTCCATAATGCATAATAACGCTTCCTCCAGTAATAAAAAAAACAACAACAACAACAAAAAAAATGGTCTGGTCTGAATCAGGAGAGAAATCTGCACAGATCAAGCACCATATACAAGCCAAAACAACTCTAAACAAACATGTGGCTGGATTTGCTGTGAGAGACAACAGAAGAGTGACTTTTTCATTGGAAGAAGCGTTATTATGGATTACGGACATATTTTAGTTAAAAACATCTTAATTGTGGATTGTGATGTTTTCAGCAGCTGTTTGGACTCTCAGTCTGACGGCACCCATTCACTGCAGAGGATCCATTGCTGAGCAAGTGATGGAATGCTGCTTTTCTCCAAATCTGATGAAGAAAGACACATCTTGGTTGGCTTGAGGGTAAGTAATTTTCAGCAAATTAAAATTTTGGGGTGAACTATTCCTTTAAAGTGGCAACGCAACCTTAAAATCAATTGGTTTACTGCATAAACACACGTCACTAAAATGATCCAGTCATGACGTTACGCAAACAAAATGATGCACATCAGGGATCATTTGCGATATTAATGAAGAAAAACATTTGCATGATCCCGCACCAGGCATTCGTCCAGAAGAGCTCAGAGTTAATTACGGCGCGGTACTAATTGCCACGCGGGTTGACATCGCGCATTGTTTCGGGTAATTGATTCTAATTGGTCGTTTTGATGATCTCCTAACAGCATATTTTATATTTTGACACCTTCGCGTGTGGATGAGAGAAAAAATGTTTTACAGGTAAGAAATTAAGTCACGCTGATTTTGGGAAAAAATTAAATTTTAAAGCAACTCTGATTGGATGAGCCATGTTCAAATAATAACAAATTATAATAATAATAACTTTTTTTTTACTAATATTATTAATAAAAAATAAAACATTGTTTTATTTACTTTTTATCATTATAATAATGTTGCAGTAAACTCAGCACGGTCTCTTGAATAACTCTTGACTTTAGAGATTAAAGAGGCACACAGAATTACTATATCAGGTGAAATATTATTAGCATGACATTTTCCTCTGCGGTTCATGGAAACCTTGGTAAAAGTAGTTGAGACATTGTGTGAACGGCATCATTAGTTGTTCTCTGACTGTGTTACTGGGTCGTGAGTTTGATTGAGGATGCCGCGTCTCTAATGGCCCTTGAGTGCTGCTACACTCACATGTCTAAATTCACAGTATTCAAAACCAGGCAGAGAGAAAAGTGAGGACAAGGCCATCTGAGAGACGATTATCACTTGACTCTGAGCAGAAAACACTTATGAGTCTCTTTCTGCCTTTGACATTTAGATATCTAGATACATCTCTATCCATCATTCTTTCATCTATCTATCTACGTATTAATCTATACATCATTGTATATTCTTTCTCCTCATCTTAATACCTATCGACCCATCCTCCATCCATCCATCTACCTATCCATATTTTGACCCATCAGTCTAACTGTCTATCCATCAATCTGTCATCCATCCATCATCCATCTACCCACCCATATTTCTACAGTATCCATCATCCATCCATCCACCCATCAATTTATCTATCTATCATTTGTCTATCCATCTTTCCATCCATCTATTAATGTTTCCACCCATTTACATATATATTCTTCTATTCATCCATCTATCCATCAACCAGGGCTGGACTGGGACTAAAAAGTGGCCCTGGACTTTCTGGCACAGAGCGGCCCACCAAACCCGGCCCGCAACACACCACACCACACCACACCATAAACTCACTAGCTAACATATAACACAATTCAGAAATAAAAATACTATCTATAATTTTTTTATTATTTAAATTATTATCATTGATATTAATGAATGACTGGCACTTTATTTTACATTATAATTAGACGTTTCTGATTTATATGACAAATTCTAAATAATTTATAATAATTATTAAAATCTTTTTTAGAGGGACCGTTTAACACCACTAACGTTAAATATAATATCAGTCCACAATGCACTGCTTAAAAGACTTGGAAAGTAGTGCAGAATGTGGACTGGGGGGGGGGGGGGTGGTATGGTGCCTTTCTATTGGTCCATAAATCATTCAAATATGCTAATTTTCTGCTCAAGAAATATTTCTGATTATTATCAATGTTGAAAACAGTTGTGCTGCTTCGTTTTTTTTATGGAAAATGTGATACATTACTATTTAGGGTTATATTAAAAACATATGCTTTTATTCAACAAGGTTGCATTCAATTGATTTTAAGTGACAAAGTTATTTATACTTATTACAACTTAATTATATTTCAAATAAATGCTGTTATTTAACTTGTATTTGTTAAATAATAATGAAAAAGCTAAAAGTATCAAAGTTTCCAAAAAAAATATTAAGCAAAAAAAGTTTTCAGCATTGATAATAATGAAAACCATTAGCAATAGTTTAATTGATCACAAATAATTACTGATAATAATTAGGCAGCAAAACAGCATATTATTACGATTTCTGAAGGATCACGAGACACTGAAGACTGTAGCAATGATGCTGAAAATTCAGCTTTGATCACAGAAATAAATTACCTTTTAAAATATTTTTTATAGAAAACCAATATTTTAAGAGCAATATTTTATATTATTTATTTGATCAAATAAATTCACCCTTCTTTCAAAAACTAAATAAATAAAGTCTTAATTATTTCAAACATTTGATCGCTAGTGTGTATATAAAATAATGCATGTGAACGAGCAAATTATATTTGTATTAATATAGGCTATATCACTTTCCTATTCACAGCACTTGAAAGCTAAAGTATTCAGATTTACATTGTTCTAGAGCAAGTTTGAGAATTATATTTTACAGGTTTTATTTTTATTCTTAGACGCGTGAAATTACAGAAGAAAGCCTCGATAGAGATTTACAAACATTCACTCTTATCTTATATTGTGATGAATAACTTGCAATTAATTTAAGAAATTTGAGAAGACCTTTAGTTCTTTGCACCCCTGAAAATTAATATATGTTGTTTAGGATTTTTCATCGTAAACAGTTGGCAAATATTGCTGAATTGTCTCGTCATGTTTAGTTGCTTATATCTTACCTCAGAGTCAGCTCATTTTCATGTGGCGCGCAGCTCAGCTCCATGAACAGTAAATCCCGCCTTCTACACTTTGATTGGCTATTTCAAACATTTTAACATTGACGGGCTCTTTTGAGCCGCTGCACTGAGCCCCGAGCACGCTAAATTAATTAGACATTTTGACTCAAATGGGCCGCTCGGGCGGGAGGAATATAGTCTAGGTAAACTTCCTATAATTCATATTTATACATATTTATGCAATCGGCCGGCCCACATTGTAAAGCGGCCCACCAGGAAAACTCCCGGTGCTCCAGATGGCCAGTCCGCCACTGCCATCCACCATCTGTTCATCCATCCATCTGTCCGTCCATCATCCATCCATCAATCTATCTATCAATCGTCTATCCATGAACATTTCCACCCATTTACATATTTATTTACTCTTCTATCCATCCATCCATCAATCCACCAACCAACCCACCTATTTTCTACCCATCTACCCATCAATCCATCCATCCATTGTTTCCACCCATTTAAATATCTATTTACTCTTCTATCCATCCATGATCTGTCTATCATCATCTATCATTCATCCATCTACTCATTAATCTATCAATTGTCTATCCATCTTTCTATCCATCCATCAATGTTTCCACCCATCTAAATATCTATTTATTCTTCTATTCATCCATTTGCCCACCCATTTTCGGGTCGAAAATTAGTCGATCCATCCAGCCATTCATCTATCCGTCATCCATCTGTCCATCCATACATCCAATGTTTCCACCCATTTAAATATCTATTTACTCTTCTATCCATCCATCATCTGTCTATCATCCATCCATCCATCCCACCCATCTTTCTACACATCTATCTATCCATCATCATCCATTTAAATCCTGCAATACCTCGACAAACCTGGGAATTACGCAAGGATCTTATTTGTGGACTTCAACTCGGCCTTCAATACCATCATACCTGACCTTCTCACAGACAAACTCACACAGCTCTCTGTACCCACCTCCATCTGTCAGTGGATCACCAGCTTCCGGACAGACAGGCAGCAGCTAATGAGGCTTGGCAAACCAGTACTCTCACCATCAGCACTGGCGCCCCTCAGGGCTGTGTTCTCTCCCCACTGCTCTTCTCCCTCTACACCAATGACTGCACAGCTCCTGAAGTTTGCGGACGACACTACAGTCATCGGCCTCATCAAGGACAAGACGAGTCTGCTTACAGGCAGGAGGTTGAGCTGCTGTCTGGTGCAGTCATAACAACTTGGAGCTAAACACTCAAAACTGTAGAGATGATAGTGGACTTCAGGAGGAACCCCCCTGCACCACACCCACTCACCATCACGGACAGCACTGTGGCTGCAGTAGAGTCATTCAGGTTCCTGGGCACCACCATCTCCCAGGACCTGAAGTGGGACAATCACATTGACTCTATTGTAAAAAACGCCCAGCATAGGCTGTATTTCCTCTGCCAGCTAAGCCCAACCTGCCACAGGAGCTGCTGAAACAGTTCTACCCTGCCATTATCGAGACTGTCCTGTGTTCATCTATCACTGTTTGGTTCGGTTCAGCTAGCAAAACAGACATCAGAAGACTACAACGGACAGTCAGGACTACTGAGAGGACTATCGGTGCCCCTCTGCCCAGTCTCCAAGAACTTTACACCTCCAGAGTGAGGAAAAGGGCTAAGAAAGTCACTCTGGACCCCTCACACCCAGCTCACTCTCCCTTTGAACTGTTGCCCTCTCGCCGGCGCTACAGAGCACTGAGCACCAGAACAGCCAGACACAAGAACAGTTTTTTTCCCCCCAGCCATATCCCACCTGAACAACACATAACACACCCCAGTACTGTACATCTGTAAATAACTCATCAAACCTTCATCTGTACATAGGACACATGCACATTCAGTTCTGTCAATGGTCATTTTTCTTTTTCTGGATATTTTAATTTAATTACTATTGTTATTAATAATTATTGTCCATTCTCTTCATTATTAGTGTTTTTATTACCTTAATTATATGTTTTTACTTCTGTACTGGAAACTCCTAATATCAAGAAAAAATCCTTGTGTGTGCAAACACACTTGGCAATAAAGCTCTTCTGATTCTGATCCATCAATCAATCAATCAATCAATCAATCAATCAATCAATCAATCAATCAATCAATCAATCAATCAATCAATCAATCAATCAATCAATCAATCAATCAATCAATCGTCTATCCATCTTTCCATCAATGTGTCCACCATTTACATATTTACTCTTCTATTCATCCATCCATTCATCTTTCTACCCATCAATCTATCCATCCATCCATCATCTATCTCACATGTATTGAAGGATCCAAGGGAATGAGAGGAGGTCTGGGCTGACATAACTTCTTGTTTCAGAGCAGTCGTCTGTACTGCCCAGTGATTGGCTCGTTCATGCGGCGTGAAATTCCTCACAAAAGGCCAGAGCTGTTGATTCCGTCCTTCACACCTCACCCTGCCCTCTAATTTATGACTTGCTGTTGCACCAATTAGCGCCGTAGGGCCGCGCGGCACCACACAGGTGTCCCAGTCCGCATTAATGACTCGCTGTCTCACTGCTTCTTGCCGCAGTGTCAGAGAGCAGAAGTGGAGATGACATTCTGCGTCGTGGGAGTCGAGAAAAACACACATCGAGAAGGATCCAAGGGACTGAGAGGAGGTTCGGGCTGCAGGCCTCGTCGCTCCATCAGTGAGTCAGTTGACCTTTGACACCTCTGGTAAAGCATATGAAGTGTTATACGGAGGCAGGCGGTGATTCTGGGGGTAGAGAGAGTGTTAGTTTTACATTATATATGTCCTCAAAGAAAGTGTGCATATTGTATAACTAGCCATTACTATGTCAGGTAGCTAAAAATATAAAGCACTTGCTTGAAGCAATCTTAGTGGTGAATGTCTTTAAGTGGCTTTTATTGTGTTCGCCATACTTTAATTATGATGGACTGTAGAGTGGGTTGTTTGGCTAGCATGCTACTTATCATAAAGTCTGTAATAGCTTTCCAACTCAACATCTGCCCACTTGGGTGAATCTCATGAAGAAATCCCATTATTTTAAGCTAAAAATCTAAAGTTTTGATAAAGTACCATTAACTCGTCCAGAAAAAGAATACGCTTTAAGTGTGGAACAAACATTTTGAAACTAGATTTAAATCTAAAATTAATCTAAAACAACAAAAGCAATATAATATGCATTTTATTTTATTATTATATACAAAATTATAATAATAATATCAATAATAGCTGGTATGAGCATATAAATAAAAAAATGCTACATTTCTTAAAAATTTGTATCTCAAATTACAAAAGCAAAATATAAATTTTTTAGTAGTAGTATTATTACTAAAAATAATGATATTCTTCTAAATTATATTTATAATTTAGGATTCATTTAGGATACATTCAAGTAAACAAAGAACATTGAGTTATCACAAAAATATAAAGTACAATTTAATTTTCAATAATAATAATAATAAGTACAAGGAACATACACATTTAAAAAATTCTAAAATCTATCTAAAAATTACAAAAGCAACATGCATCATATATTATTAAATTCCATTATTATTATTATTACTATTATTGTTGCTAATTGAATTGAATTAATTAATGTAATCTTAATTGAATTGAAATAAACAAGGAACATACAAAAATGCAAAACACTAAAATGATTCTAAAAATAAAGAAGCAAATGCTATATATATATATATAATAATAATTTGTACATGGAACATACAACTTTGAAAAATGCTAAAAAGTATGTAAAATTATGAAAGCAATATGCATTATATCTTTTGTGACTAGCTGTGAAAAAGTGAAGAGAAAGCGGAAGCTGTTCACACCTGATTAGCAGCGCGACCTGTTCCTTCCGGCTGAGTGGACTCTTTTATTATTCATCTAAACAATGAAGCAGTCCAACAATAACTGCTGTCCTGCTTGTGCTGACCTCAGCCAGACGCAAAGAGTCCCGAATCCCAGAGCCGGACACTAGCGGCCTAATCTGAACACTGGACCGCAGTGATGGACGACATGTCCCCGCGTCACCTCGCGTTTCTAGACACAGTCTCCTGCATTTTTAACGAGCAGGAAATTTGATCATCTGTCATAGTAGTGTCTCTCCTCCAGGCAGCACGCTGACGAAGTGTTTAATATCGGAAATGCAATATTAAAAAGCGCTAGGTTGGGAATTATCATTACAGTCGAGAGGACGGGAAAACCGCCACTGTCATGCCTGGCAAAGCCACTTAACCAGTACATTCAGAAGAGTTCAATCATATTCTGGGACTCCAACAGAATGAGTGCAGATATGAAGAGCTGAATATATGATCCAGGTGCCATAAGCAGGTTTGGGGGATCAGGTTAATGGAATAGTTTGTGTAAAATCATTTACTCACGTTACATCAGCTCGTTTCAAACTCAGTCCAAGGAGGGCAGAAAAAAAAGAGTGAAGAGTGAGGAAAATTAAATTGAAGCAATCTAAAAATACAACAAAAGCAATATAATATGCATTAAATTAATAATTTGTGCAAGGAACATATGCAATGTACATATTTAAATAAATTAACCAAAACTACAAAAGCAATATGCATTATATTTTATTTATTATAATAAAACATGCATGTAGTTTAAATCTTAAGAAATTAATTAATTATAATAATAAACATACAAAAAATCTAACTTTTAAAATTAATATAAAATTATAAAAGTGTTGTATTATTTTACAAGCATTACATTATTTATTCGTTATATTTAAAATATGATGAGTGTCGTTTTTGTCATAATTTTAATTACATTTGAAAAAAATATAATAATTAGACACTCAAAATTTTAAACTTCTAAATTGTATATAAAATTACAAATACATAGTTATTATTAAATATTAATATTATCATTTTATACAATACAATGCATATGTTTTTGTTATCGTCATTTTAGAAATAATAATAATAAAAATAGAACATAGAATGTATTTTAATGTATTATTATTAATAATATTAATATAACATATGCATATGTTGTTGGCATTATTTTAGATTACATCTGAAAAAATAATAAATACAAAATGTAAAACTTCTAAAATTAAAATTACAAAATAAAATAAAAACATGCATTATTATTATTAACTACGATGCATTTTGTAATTTTAGATTACATCTGAAATCAGAATAAAAAAGGAACATGCAAACTGTATATTAACCTTTTAAGATAATCTTAAATTACAAAAGTGACATGCATTTTCATTTATAATAATATAAAAGATATCTATTATTATTGTTAAAATGGAATTCATATTAAATACATTTTAATATTTTAGATTACATATTTTAAAATACAAATAATTATAATAAATATTAATTAAATAAAATTATTTAGTCAAACAATAATTAAATTGAATAATTAAATAAATTAAGTTTGTTACCAAATGATGCCAATTATCTGCAAACTGATGCAATTATCTGTAGACCCAAAAATATATTTCGTTTAAAAAAAACTTAACATATAGAAAAAAGCCTTACATTTACATCTATGCATTTAGCAGACGCTTTTATCCAAAGTGACTTACAGTGCATTCAGGTTATACATTTTTTTGTCAGTATGTGTGTTCCCTGGGAATCGAACCCACAACCTTTTGCGCTGCTAACGCAATGCTCTACCACTGAGCCACAGGAACATTTTACTCAGTGACAATCTTTTCCATCTGCAAAGCTCTGAAAATCATGTGCATGGCATTTACATGTGTAATGGCAATTTGAAGCATTGTGCCAAGTTTGACGTCATTGGGAGCGAACATTATTGGTTCTTGAGTTTCGTAACCGAACGCAACTCACCATTTTAAATGAGATTTGATTGCATAGTCAATTACATGAAAAAACTACACGGAAATGTCTCCTTTTGTGTTCTAACAAACAAAAAACACAAGCATACAGGTTCAAAATGACATTTGAAGACTCTGCTAGTCCATCTGTTAGCGTCAGACCCACGTCTATCTTCATCTTCAAGGGTTTTCTCGGCACGTGACCGTAGGAAATGTCCACACAAAAATGTGTCCCCGCCGATAGGCTCTGGTCCCCTTCTTCCAGATGCCAGCTGAAGCTGCCGCGGGCCGCACTCGAGGCCCCTGAGGAGCAGCGCCATTGTTTCAGGGGCCCGGCTGGCCAGCGACGAGCGCTAGCGTGACATCTCGTCTGGAGCGAGCGCTCACGATTAATCGCGCAGACAGCGGGGACTTTCTGAGAGCCCGAGATAAGACTGGAACATGACGCCCAAAGGAGGGCTGAGCCGCTAACCGCTAGTCAATGCAAACTAACACCAACCACTGGATGTTTGATTATTGATCATTTTACATTAAATCTTCTAAAATAGAGCATACAAAAATATAAAACTTCTAAAATTAATTACAAAAACTAAATATATGCATTGTATTATTATTATAAAACACAAAGCATGTTATTGTTGCCGTCATTTAAGATTACATCTGAAATAATACATTTAAATTAAATAAATAAAACAAGTTTTAATGTATCTATTATTATTAGATACTATTCATATGTTATTGCTATAATTTTATATTGCACCTGAAATATTAATAACAATAAAAATATAAGAATAATAAATTAAAATTATTAAATTTAAAAGTTCTCAGATTAATTGAAAATTACAAAAGCAATATGCATTAACAAAAAATAAATAATATATTATTATATTATTATAAAATAAAATGCATATGTTGTTGTCATAATAATAATAATAATAATAATGGTATTTACATAAATGTAACCAGTTTTAAATTGATCTAGTAATAATAATAATACAAATGTTTTATTAATTTAGTTTGACTTATGTACTTAAATCTTTTGAGGGAAAAATGTAATTAAATTATTAATAAAAGAACATGGTGCTTTTCTTCAATAAATAAATAAAGAGCACATCTGTACATCCATTGCCTTATTTAACAGCGCACTGTCTAGACCAGGGGTCGGCAAGTAACCTTTGGCATCGGGTCAACAAAAACATGTTTCGGGCCAGAACATAGTCAAAGGATCATTTAAGAAATGAATTGATGAAAAATGCAACTAATCTAATCTTCATTCACCAACTTGCAACACAGAGCGCCTTGCTAAAACACATATGTGGGATGTGCGGAATGGATAAAATAACTCAAAAATAAAAGAGGACTTGAATAAGCCTATTAATGGCATGTTTGAGCCATGCTCTTAACAAACTCGGTTTTATTTCCTCTTTCCATATTGTGAATAATAAATGTGTATCATTTTAATTGGCTTGTTACACAATGGAGCCTAACTTATTCTAATAATTATTTGAGGTAGCCTACTTTTACCTCATGTACTAAACTGCATTTTGAAACTGAAACTGAAAAAAAAACTATAGAACCCAGCTCAAAACACAATAGAAATGTAATGGATTTAATGGTTTTAATGGGAATTGTATTGGTTTTAATGGTTACTATACTGGCGTCTACTGGTGTGTGATGGATTCTATTGGTGGGATGTTAAATCCTATTGGGAAAATGCCCAAAACACACTACAAAAGGGAATTTTGTAATGGTTTTACTGGAAAAAGCTAATGGTTTATAATGGTATTTTAATGGAAACCATTGGCATTTCTGTGATGATTTCTATTGGGGTTCTATTGTTTTTTTTTAGCAGGGACATATACTACTTATGCAAACGTTGATCACACTACAAACTAAATTTCCTGATAATTTACTCTCCCGCATGTCATCCAAGATGTTTATGTATTTCTTTCTTCAGTCAAAAAGAAATGAAGGTTTTTGATGAAAACATTCCAGGATTTATCTCCATATAGTGTTCTTCAATGGACTCCAAACGGTTGAAGGTCAAAATTACAGTTTCAGGGCAGCTTCAAAGGGCTATAAACGATACTAGATGATGAATAAGGGTCTCATGTAGCCAAACAATCTGCCATTTAAAAAATAAAATAAATGTATATTCTTTATAAACACACAAAGTTACTCATAAACACATAAACTTGCCTGGTCTGCGATGCGCGTCCCAGACTTCACGTAATACGTAATAACGTTGAAAAGGTCACGCTTGACGTAGGCGGAAGTACAGAGTCAGTGTTTACAAGTTGAACGTGCAAATACTAATCAAATGCCATTTACAAAAACAGGGCGTTACAACTCAACGAGTTTACAAGGAAAAACAACGATGTCAGACGATTTTGATCTTGGAGGAGAAGATGAGATGGAGCCTACGTCAAGCGTGACGTTTGAAAGTGAACTAATCCTAATAAATTTGAAAGTGAACTAATCCTTTAAACAATGACTGAACGAATATCTCCCAGAGACGACTCGCTCTTCCCGAGTTTTGGCCTGCTGGCCGCCTGTTGCCGACCACTTAGACATTTCATCACTGATAGCAACTGCATTAATGGACAAAACCCAAACAACCTCACTCTGATGAACCTGAAGACCCTGGAAGCTAAAGTGAACGTCTCTAACACTCAAGTGGACAAACTCAGACATGAAACAGACCTGTAGAGCGCTCTGAAGCACAGGTGACCTGATTCATTTCGTCCCGCTCACAGCAGGCAGCAGACGGTCGCGTCTGAGAGGAAAAACACCATCATGAAGCTGCTCTTCTGGAGAGGCCTGTGTGTTAATCGAGGCTCTTTTGTTTGCTCTCCTCAGACCTCCTCGCTCGCGGCTCGGGTCATTACTCGCTCGGCTGGGCAAATGTGTCTTCCTTTCAGCGTCTCGAGCGACAGCTGATTTAAGTTATCTGGAGAACCTCGTATAGCAAAAGCTTCACTGATTGGAGCTTTAATTCAGCCAATTATGCAGCTAATTAGCAAATTTACAGCTCAAGTGAAGCAGGACTCTGCAGACAAACACTTTAAAACAGTCATGAATGAATACACGGGTGAATCGCACAAAAACAAGCACACGATGCGTTTCACTCGTACAAAATAATAATGAAAATAAATAAAGAAATAAATATGCTGCCTATTTTCTAAAAAAAATAAGATTTTTACATTCTGGCATTGTTTTACTGACGACACACATACACATTTTCCCACACATTTTATTTTTATCATTAATGCAATGCATCAGGAATGTGAGAAAAAAATTCAGATTTGTAAAATGAATGCAAAACTATCAAAAAAGCAACATGATATACATACATATTTAATTATGATGCTGATGATAGTAATAATAAAATAATAAATTAAAATTATAAAATATTAATAAATATATAATAATAACAAAAACAACAAAACAATAATAATAATAATAACAATTATTATTATTATAGAATGGGTTAAAAAAACAATAATAATAGTCACTTCTTGAATGTAGTCTTTAGAAAAACTATCAAATTGTTGTTGTTGTTGTTGTTATTATACAGTAGCTTTGTGAGAAGAACAGACAAATGTAAAAATGTCTAAATTAATGCAATTATGCTTAGAAAGATATGCATACCATTTTAATTATTATTATAAAATCAAGTTCAGAATGTGTTTTAGACAATCAAAACAATAATACATATTATATTAAATATTATTAAAAATGTTATATTATATATTATTATTATTATTAACATTAAATAATAAAAACCAGCCTGGCAATGAGAGAGAAAAAAATAATACAAATAATAAATTATGTTTATCTGAAAGTGTAATAATGCAAACAGGTTTTCTGTAAGGGGTAGGTTTAGGTAATAAAACTATTGTTTGGTCAGTATAAAAGTAATAGAAGTCTATGGAAAGTCGGGCCTTTTTCACAATAGAGTCAATGTGATTGTCCCACTTCAGGTCCTGGGAGATGGTGGTGCCTAGGAACCTGAATGACTCTACTGCAGCCACAGTGCTGTCCGTGATGGTGAGTGGGTGTGGTGCAGGGGGTTCCTCCTGAAGTCCACTATCATCTCCACTGATTTGAGCGTGTTGAGCTCCGAGTTGTTGTGACTGCACCAGACAGCCAGGTGCTCAACCTCCTGTCTGTAAGCAGACTCGTCTTGTCCTTGATGAGGCCGATGACTGTAGTGTCGTCCGCAAACTTCAGGAGCTTGACAGAGGGGTCTTTAGATGTGCAGTCATTGGTGTAGAGGGAGAAGAGCAGTGGGGAGAGAACACAGCCCTGAGGGGCGCCAGTGCTGATGATGAGAGTTCTGAGATGAAGCCTCACTAGCTGGCCTGTCTGTCCGAAGCTGGTGATCAGACAGTGAGGTGGGTACAGACAGCTGTGTGAGTTTGTCTGTGAGAAGGTGCAGATGGTGTTGAAGGCAGGGCCACCAAATAAGATCCTTGGTAATTCCCAGTTTGTCAAGGTATTGGGGGTAATGCAGTCCCATATTGACCTTCCACAGACCTTTTGCTCTGTAGGCAATGAAGAGGATCAGCAGTGTCCAGTTATGTCCTTAGTTACAGGACATTCAAATGATCGACCACAGACGTGAGGCAGTCTGTAGTTTAAGGCCAGTGACTGGGCTTTTTGGGGAGGGAATTGGTGGAGCTTTGAAGCCAGGGAACTTTGCAGCTCCAGAGATCTGTGGGATCTGTGTAGGGGGCCAGCTGTCAGCAGCACAGACTTTTAAACAGGCAGGTAAATACTCTGGTCCTGAAGCTTTCCTAGATTTCCTTATCAGACCAGTTCATCCGCTACACAGACTTTAAGACGGTAGAATGATGGGGGAGGAAGGGAGGGGGTTTGCAGGGTGAATGTGTGAAGTGCAGGTCAGAGCGGGTTCTGGGGGTCAGTCTGATCTTTTTAAATCAGCAGTAAAACACATTCAGATCGGCAGTCAGTTGTTGATTCTCCACAGACTGTGGGGGTGGTGTCTTGTACTTGGCGATGTTCCTCAGACCAGTACATACTGACGCCGGATCGTTGGCTGAAAGCTCTCTTCTCAGCTTTACGGAGTAGTTTTTTAGCCACTCTGATCTCCTTTGTTAGTCTGTTCCTGGCCTGGTTATACAAGATTTTATCCCCACTTCTGTAAGCATCCTCTTTGGCCTGACGAAGCTGTTTGAGTTTCCCAGTAAACAAGGTTTATCATTATTGAATGATAAGAATGTCCTGGTGGGGATGCACATAACCTCACAAAAACTGATATATGAAGTTACAGTCTCTGTGAGCTCATCCAGATCGGTGGCAGCAGCTTCAGGTGGAAACAGGCTTGTAAAACCCGTGCCTAAAAAAACAAACAAACAAACAAAAAAAATGCAAACATATGTATGTATGTAATTGTAAACCGCATTAAAAAAAGATTATTTTTTTTTTATTCTGGAGTGAAATATGAACTTGTTATTGACGTGTTCTTAAGATATTTAATACTCTTCATCCATGCGCTTCTGTATATATCTGTTGGATATACAATGGACTAAATGTGTTTGTAGTGTTGCATAATGAATGCATGTGTGTGAACGCTGCCACTGGAAAAATCAGTGTTATACAGTAAATTTGCATTCCTCTGCATAAAAACCAGGAGTCCCGTTGATTTCAGCAGAGCTCGGCGACTGGCGGCACGTTCGGATGCACACGGGCGCTTGCGAGTGAAACATAATGAATGCATAACTCTGAATTAGCATGCAGGTCACAGCGAAGGACCACTTCATAAATAATCATCTAGCACTGTTTCCATGGCAACCGCATTCTCCAACCATTCATGTCAATTTGGAAGTCATCAAAAATAATTCTGGCATAAAACATTAAATTGTAATGCTAATTAAATGCCAATTTATCCATCTTAAGGTGTAACATTTCAGGCCGCACAAAAGTGTGGCTTGAGGAAACGAGAATAGAAAAGGATGTAAGGAGGCATTAAGAGAGTTTGTGTGGACTTCACATAGAGGTAGATGTTGTCAATTTTATGACACATAGCTTTGAGCGCTGCTGTAACCACCTGTGACAAGGTTAAACTTGTCAGAATGCATCCAGTTTTCCATCTAACAGGAGCTGAGTGCCAGCCGTCTGATATCCATCTGTCTGTGGATGAAACAAGGCCACTTGGATTTCAAAAACAAGAAAAAATAAATATTCAGAAATTCCTACTTAACTTCATACATACTTTAAAAATCTTTGATTTTTGGCCGTTTGCCTTGGCGTTAGCATGTCTTTAAGCTAATGGCACAATACGCTGAACTGCTTCAAGTAACACACTGAATTAAGTGTGAATTTTCATTATTATTCTTTTTGTAAAATATACTAATTTTAATTTTAATCTTTATTTACAACTTCGAAAAATTATTTTTAGTTTGGTTGTAATAAATGATTGTAATAGAGATTTATTTTGGCGTTTGTTGACTTTATTAGTATAGGACAGTGTAGAAGTGACAGAAAGTTAAGTGGGAGAGAGAGAGAGAGGGATGGAGAGAGAGAGAGAGATAGAGAGAGAGGGATGGAGAGAGAGAGAGATAGAGAGAGGGATGGAGAGAGAGAGAGAGAGAGAGAGAGAGATGGAGAGAGAGATGGAGAGAGAGAGAGGGATGGAGAGAGAGAGAGATGGGAGAGAGAGAGAGAGAGAGAGAGAGAGAGAGAGATACATGTATTACTTAAATGTATATTTGCCTCTGTAAATCTTAAACTGTACTTTATTAATTGTATTTCTATCACATACTTACAATAGTCATTCATTTTGCACTACATATTTAATACGGTTTAAATATTTGTTCTATTACTATTATTATTTTTATTTTTTATTTCTGTTAATTCAATTGTGCAGTACTTGTGAGCAGCCCAGCTGCAATTGCTTTGGCAATACAAATGCATAGTTTTTGTCATGCCAATAAAGCACACATAAATTGAAAATTAAATTGAATAGAATTGAGAGAGGGAGAGAGAGAGAGAGGGATGGATGGAGAGAGAGAGGGATGAGAGAGATGGAGAGAGAGAGGGATGAGAGAGATGGGATAACGATTGTTAATGCTACTGAACATATACGCAGATTCGCAATTGCAGATGTAAATGATCAGCCAATGAATTCCTGCTATAAAAACACAGATTAAACTAGTTTATTAAACAATAGTCTTCCAGCTCGGTTTTCGGAGGGGTTTCAGATGATTTTTTCACACAGAGAATGCATTGCGTACTTGAATGTTATTTTTGTAAAGAGATTTTGGTCTTTTGCGCTGCACAATCTCAGTTCAGTGTTTGCATGTTTCTAAGCTAATGCCACTGTTGTCTGAACTTATCCTTCAGCACTTTGAGTTACAACGGAATACATTTCAATTATATTCACATCTATTGCGTACATGAATTGTGTTTTAAGATAGCAATCATGAGCAATTTAAAAAATAAAAAAACACTCAAAATTGCTAGCAAATTTCACAATTACAAAGTAACAGCTCATTCACCATTTTGGATGGGATTTGTAAATTCAGTTTGCCACCGTGCATTCTGGGATTGCATTATGCACATAATACCAATACCTAACGCTACTAGAAACACAGATAAAACGAGTTTATTGGTCTTTCAGTCTGGTTTTCAAAGGGTTTTGGACATTTTTAAGCTGGATAGTTAACTTTTGGCTACACTGAAAATGTATATAAAATGCAATGGCAAGAGACATAAAGAAACCGATCTCACAGCAATTCATACATATTTTACAAGGTGGCTAATTTGTATGAATTCGTATGACCTTACTTGTACAAATTCATACGATTTTTGAAAAATCATACATATTTTACGAGGTACCAAATTCGTAGGAATTCTACGAAAAATATTTCGAAATGTATAATGACAAATTCATAAAAAAAGTATATGTTTTTTACGAAGTGGCAAATTCATAAGAATTTGTAGGAAGAACTGCCTCTAAGTGTATGCATTTGCACAAATTAGCCAACTCACAAAATATGCACGAATTTGTCATGTGATAGCATTTAAATAAATGTAACATTTTGAAGTAGAATGACTGAAATAATATTTTCTTGTAAAACATACTCCAATAACTTAAAATGCAGATTAAAACATTTGTTTTCACGTTTTCGGGCCTTAAAAATGAGCCAAAATAAGACAGAATCATTATGCTACATACTTTTAGAACAGTAATTGCGTCAAAAGCCTTTGTGTCTCCAGCATTTGGAGCAGAGTTTGAATCTCTGAAAGAAAGAAAGAAAAAAACTAGTTCGTCCGTTCATGTCAAAGCCCTCATAAAACCACCCTCAGGCTGCTTTTCAATTATCCATTACTGCGTGCATAAGTTTCAAACGCCTAAAAAGGCACATCAGACTTTCCATCAATGCAAAAGAGCAAGAGAGAACGTGAGAGACCATTTATGTTGAAAACCCGAGAGGTGCTTTCCCTCGCTGAAACCACTGCTGAATGCAGAACAGCACGTGTTGTGAAAAGCCAGATGAACGCTCTGTCAAATAACAACATGTTGAATCCATAACAGAGTCACCTACATAAAAAAACACTGTGCGATTTCGTGTATTTGAAGATTGTTTACAAGGTTGTCTGAAGATCAACAAGTTAATCTGAAAGTGAAGAAACTTAGGCTACTAGATAATGAATAGTCACCATAGCCATGAAGTAAAGAGATGCAATCTCACAATCCCTCTTTCTACATATTGATCTACAGGGGCTTTTCACAGTCCATCACACTGTCGGCAGCTCCTGAAGTATCTTAAACAGAAAAAAAGAAGTGGAATATGACATATACTTGGCAGAACGGCAATAAATAGCACAAGTTGGACATGTTGCATAAGACATTTGGTGCGTAACCATCAATATGCCAGTACATTTTGGCTGGTTATCATATGCAAGACCATTTTACATTTGAAACCCATTTTTTAATTAAAATGAAAGGCTCTTTAGAGGTTATGCTAGCGCTTTTCCAAGAACAAGGTGCCAGCGGCCAATTTGGAGCGTTTTCGCACAATATAAAAAGACAGGGCTTATAATACAACGTAGCATCTAAACTGTATCTCGGTTCCATCAGCCTTCTGAAATTCTGACATTTTCGCCACGCAAAATTGCTCATAACGAGCTAACGGACCGCTTCCATTTCAAAAGCACTGGAAGTCACTGGCAGCTTGAAGCTTTTCAACCTCATTCGCCCTGTCACAGGACGGACTTAATTACGCCGCTCTTCGAGCCTCACGTCAAGCCGATGTGCCTGCGGGGTGCTGATCCGGGCTCTTCGCTCGCTGTGGGGAAACGCGCTCTGACACGCCGGGCGGGTTGAAGGCGGTCAGGTGGCCGTCGGCTTTCACACCTCTGACGGAGCATGGAAACACGGGAAGCTGAAAGTGACCTTCATACTGGGCCGAACAAAAGACGACCGGAACGACTGACTGAGGTTATTACGGTTGAGGAGTCATTTATGGCAATAATAGAAGCTAGAAGGAACATTTACCTGTCTAAATGCCCATTCACAACAAGAATGATAACTATAATGATAACATTATACGCTTGTTAATCCTGACATCATACGTCACCGTGCTTTCACTCTAAATACCTTTAATCTATCTATCTAGTCCTCTATCAAATCCCAAAACAATATGCTCTATCAAATCCCAGCGCAAACAGTGCTAATATACTATACTATCTATCTATCTATCTATCTATCTATCTATCTATCTATACACACACACATATATATATATATATATATATATATAGCAATATAAATAATTGAGATAATAACTGAGAAGTTAACATATAATGTAGCTGAATGTTTAAAACATTTGTGCACAGTTCAGTTGAATGATAAAGTCTCTTCAACTTTGATTTAAGCTGTTTTGTGTTCATGTGCTTCTCCCATTTGCTCTTTTAACATTGACTGTCACTCTTTTACTAATACAATCAGATACAACAATACTTTCTCAAATATTGATTACAATATACCGATAAGTTGAACATTAGCTTTACTGGTATGAGATGACTGGATGCTTTCAGCTGATTTCCTACTGAACGGTCGCCAACTGAACTGCAGTTCAAACTATTTCAAATATTGAATTTAGCTACAAACTCGATCGTAATGCACAATGTTTCCATCTAACATGTATTTTGAGCGGTAGCTCGTCATATTAATGGAGTTTCACTAGCAGTAAACCGATTACCTCACCTGAATATGTTTGTAGATTTGTGTTGAATGCTATCTTCGGAATGGAATATGGATATTTGTTTTGTAAACATCCTACTTTTTTTACTTATTTCAATTAAACTCATAAAACTAGTGAGCTAAGCCAGCAGTAGTACTGACATGCCTGAGACGTGAAAAGTGGAGGAACAGACAAATCGAATCAATTGAGGGAGTCATTTACGATGGGACCGCTCCGATTGATTCAAGCTTGTGACTTTGATCATTAAGTTCAAGAGATACACTAGCAAAAATAAGATAAAAAAGCCATTCATTTCCAAATTTCGACATCACTTGTAATGATTTTAAAAAGACGTAGTGATGGCTGAAACGGAGCTTCTCAAAACTCCAAATCAATTAAAGCATTGCATCTAAAATTACTCAATGTTTTGAATCACTCGGGAAATCATTTGATTTAGAACGGGATTCGGAGCAGGTATGTGTTACTATAGGTGCTCCCAGGGCCGGTGCCACGGCACCTCAGTCGGGGGGCATTTAAATTTATAGGGGGGGCACAAATCACACGTGTGTGTGGGTGTGTGTGTGTGTGTGGGGGGGGTAATGCAATCTGTGGTCGCGTGCAGTTGCTGTCGCTTGCGAAACCGAGCAATGGCTTTCTTATGCACGCTATTTTTTCCCCTTGACGCCGGCCCTGGAACAATATAGAACAATGTAGAACTAATTTTTTGAGTGTAAATTCACTTTTTTATTGGTTTTATTTTGATAAACATGACACAATACGCTATAGCATTAATATAACATGAAACGAGTTTGTAAACCTATTAAAGCATGGGATGAAATACACTGAGTGAGTCTGGTAAATCGTGAATTAACTGTCATCATCAAAGCTCGTGCAGCCAGCCACGCTGGAGAAACTGCAATGACCATAACCTGCGTCTGCTCGCGAATTGCTCTTCTATAGTCCTAGTCTAGCTACTCTGCTTCAAGTCAGATGCTGATTGATCTGCTCAAATCGAATTCAACTTAAATGCTCTGCAGACCATGCACCAATGCTCTTCCAATTTATCATCCATTAACGGTTTAAATAAATAAGTTTGTTAAGAAAACTGATTTTACCAAAGCGGCATTCAATACACATTATTGTGTCTTTAGCAATGAGCCACAAGGAACAAGCATTCTGAGCGGGCAATGCCGTCCGTCTCCGCCATCTTGGAACGGTCAACTTGATGTCATTTACCATAATATGGGTTTGCAGACCATCGGCTGTGCAGGATTGTGGCATCTTCGAATATTCATTGGTTACTATGGTGAATGACGTCAAGTTGAACATTACAATATGTTGGACGGCTTCCAGTGAGAATTGTGATATAATAATCGTGATGCATTGATTAATCTTCCCAGCCATACTTTTAATTCAGATCGGAACTTCAGAGCGTGGATTGTAAATCATTAGATTCAGATCGGGACTTTCAGAGCATGTATCGCAAATCTTTATTTCAGAATGTTTTTTTTTTTTTTATTAAAGCTAGTACAGTTATACAAACAAAACAAGGAAAAAACAAAGAAAGAAAGTTTACACAAATCCTTAAGAAAATTAATCATGGTTTTATTATAGTAAAAGTGTAGTAACCACGTGTTTTTTTTTGGGATAACCACAGTTTTACTACAAATACCATGGTCAAACCATGGTTAGTGTAGCGAAACCATGGTTCAACTGTAGTAACCATTCCTTGATGTGAAAATCACCTAGGAAACACAAAGCACCATAACTTATCCATACGTTAACACAGGAATCCTGAGGTTGGCAAAGGACGCTCTTTAATCAAACAGGTTCCATTACCCCTCCGACAGCCGTATGTATAAAATATAAAAGCTTTAATGCAGCACTTTGCCCATGAACAGCAAAGCAACCCTGAACGCTGAGGTAAAGAAAGACTCAGTTAATAGCAGCGCTGAAAGCATAGCGTGACCTACTTCAGCTCTGGACACGAATACCGAACAAATACACAGACAGATTATTAGTCAAAAAATGTCATTATGCATTATTTCAGATGGAGATTGTGTAAATGTAGTTATACTACGGGGCCGTTGAATGCTTGAATCTGATTGGCTGACGAACGTTCTGAGGTGTGCAATTATTTTCATGGAAACGCACAGCGAATTTTATAAGTTAGCTAGAAGTTAGCAACAATGGCTCTGTTCGTGAAGAAAATGAACTTAAAGTCTCACTATAGACATTGCTTCCGATCGCTGACTCACAGAGGTAACATTAATCTCTCTCTGTCTCATAAGTTAGTTATTAACTGTATTAACTGCATTAGTATGCTATCAACGGCTCAAGCCTCCGTTACGGTTTTAAAACGACGTTTTGGAATTAGCAAAGAGAGGCGTTGGATGCGATGCGGAAGAAAAAATCCTACTCACAAAAGAAAAAACCGGACGAATGCCTTGAAATATATAATTTGATCGATGTCTTGAGGTGTGGCAACCGTAGTATAAGAGGAATAATTGACTCCGAGCCGTTGAATTATTAGAAAAATAATGCACACCCGTGTCATGACCGCTTCACCGGTCATGGTGCATTATTTTTCTAATAATTCAACGGCCCGTCGTCAATTATTCCTTACTTAACACACACCTTGTCAGTATCTAATACATGACGGGCTTCACGCTGGTCGAGATAATAGCTGATAAAACACACATCTGTCTCAAATTAGCCTATTAGTGCTTAATTTATGATTACCTTCACAAAAATCACATTTGATATAACATACAAGACCTTACCGGTCATTGTAGTGTAAAAACATCATCTTCTGTTTATAGCCACAGCATTATACTCGGCCTTCTAGGGAAATATAATTTTAGACCAAGTGTCTAAAAATGTTTCAGCTCATAAACATCCCAAAAATGGCATATATTTTATTTCGCCCCCACCTGGGAAATAATTGTGCAATGCATTGTCTAACTGTTGACACAAACTTCCCGGTGAATCTCTAATGACCGAGCCGGGTCTAGTTTATCTCCAGCCGCCTGAGGTCACATGCCAGGTAATATTGGCCCTTGTCTCGCTAACAACCTGGAGTGTCACTGACTAGCTATCTTCAGCGTTTGTTGACACTAGCATCTCGCCAAATTAATCCCACATCGGTGAAGTGTTGTGCCAGGAAATGTGTTACTTAAATTGGTGTTCAACCATCAACTTTGGACACAGTGGTTGTGTTCTAAAACCTAGTGAGCTGTCTTGCTGTACCGCCTACATAGGGAGCATGCTAACTGAATGAGGGTTTTGAAACACACTACATAGGCCGCAACTCTGAGTAGTTGCATTAAGTACACAAAACATGAATGCCATAGAGTTAGCATTTTGCTAAGCTAATGATACAATACTTCGATGAGCATAAAAATGGAGAACTTGAACTAGAGATGGGTCAACAACTAGCTATTTAGATACGTTTAGTAGTTTCTCTCTCTCTCTCTCTCTTCTCTTTAGCTTTAATGTTCGTAGAAAGGTATACATTCTGAGACTTTTCATAGACGGGTTGTGCATTAGCATGCTAAAAGTAACAGCTACAAATTCCCTGCCTTCAACATTACATTTCTAGACAATTACTGGCAATTTAAAAGTACTAAATTGACGTCTTTCAGTGTTATGTCAACTTGCAACCCAACAAAATTGGTTCCTAAAGACCGACTAGCCCGTTTTGAATATCTAGCTTGAACCTCCACATACTTGGACATTCAGTAACGTGGCGTATTTCATGCCCGTAGGTCAAGCGTGACTTGGGGATGTGTGTTCCTCCTGCGGATGCTCTTTGGTAATGGCATAAGCCCCAGTAGCCTAGGGTTCCCGCAGAGCCCGGCTCTCACTATTTCATCAGAATCAGGAGAAATCAAAGCTTCGGGGATGTCGTTGTCAGGGTGGCCCATGGGTCGACTGATCCGTGAGCTTTGATGTGCTCAGACGCTCAGGTTGCCATGTTGTGGACAGTCTCACCTCTGGGCTGGATGGATGCGTTTGAAGTAGAATATGTGAGACTGAACAAAGGTATTGTCAGTCCAAAAATATATGATGTATAAAAACAACCAATGAGATTTCCTTGGACATACTGCATATTTTTGATCCCCGATCAAGAAAATGGTTTGTTTTGGCAAACGATTGGAATAAAACAGACTGCAATCAAACGCTACATCTCCAGGGCCTTTGCTTTCAGAAAATCATCACAACAGCTGGACATGATGGTCAATTTTAACTTGTTTAAAATAATTCCAGGAAAAAGAACAAACCTTTCTATTTCTGATTGAAAATAATAATACAATTTTAAAAAAGTGAAATAAAACATTTGTCTTAACATTGACAAAAAATATATATTTACAAATTATATAGTAAAAATAAATAAATGTATTGAATTATTTATAAAATAAATATAATTAAATATTTATAACTAAATATAATATAAAATAAATATAACATTTTTTTTTTCAATAAACAAATCAATATAAAAGCCAAAAATAAAAACAGTATATGTATGTACTGTGTAACTATTTGGGGATATATATATATATTATATATATATATATTATATATATATACATACACACAGTCATTTTCGTTTATTTGAACAGTATATACAGATTTTAATGAGTGAAATAAGTATTTGACCCCTTCTCAAAACATGACTTAGTTATTGGTGGCAAAACACTTGGCAATCACAGAGGTCAGATGTTTCTTGTAGTTGGTCACAGGTTTGCACACATCTCAGGAGGGATTTTGTCTCACTCCTCTTTGCAGATCCTCTCCAAGTCATTAAGGTTTCGAGGCTGACGTTTGGCAACTCAAACCTTCAGCTCCCTCCACAGATTTTCTATGGGATTAAGGTCTAGAGACTGGCTAGGCCACTCCAGGACCTTAATGTGCTCCTTCTTGAGCCACTCCTTTGTTGCCTTGGCCATGTATTTTGGGTCATTGTCATGCTGGAATACCCATCCACGACCAATTTTCAATACTCTGGCTGGCTTCAATGCCCTGGCCCTGACGGTACATGGCCCCGTCCATCATTCCTTTGATGTGGTGCAGTTTTCCTGTCCCCTTAGCAGAAAAACAACCCCAAAGCATAACATGTTTCACCTCCATGTTTGATGTGGGGATGGTGTTCTTGGGGTCATAGGCAACATTCCTCCTCCTCCAAACACGGCGAGTTGAGTTGATGCCAAAGAGCTGGATTTTGGTCTCATCTGATCACAACACTTTCACCCAGTTCTCTTCTGAATCATTGACAAACTTCAGACGGGCCTGTACATGTCTATAATCTTGTCCCTGACATCCTTGGACAGCTCTTTGGTCTTGGCCATAGTGGAGAGTATGGAATCTGATTGATTAATTGCTTCTGTGGACAGGTTGTCTTTTATACAGGTAACAAACTGAGATTAGGAGCCCTTCCCTTTAAGAGAGTGCTCCTAATCTCAGCCCCTTACCTGTATAAAAGACACTTGGGAGCCATAAATCTAGCTGATTAATAGGCGATCAAATACTTATTTGACTCATTAAAATGCAAATAAATGTATACATTTTAAAAAATGCGTATTTCTGGATTTTTGTTGTTGTTTTGTTGTTATTCTGTCTCTCACTGTTCAGATAAATATACCATTAAAATTATAGACTGATAATTTCTTTGTCAGTGGGCAAACGTACAAAATCGTACACATTTCTTTTCCCCCACTGTATATATTTTGGTAAATACTATTAATAGTATCACTGGGAACTGTAAAATTAATAAAAAATATGTATTTGAATATATATATATATATATATATACATACATATATATATATATATATATATATATATATATTAATACACTATATGTGTATAGTTTATATACAAATCAAACTAGAGCATGCTGGATTATTGCTTCAGTTTGCTTGGCTATAAAGCTTTTTTTGTTTGTTTTCTTCTTCTTCTTCTTCTTCTTAGTTCGTATAGTTTTTAAATCTTGTAAATGTAAAGCTACATTGTTTTTTTTTTTTTTTTTTAGTTTACCTGCTGTTGGGATACTGAAAATATAATTCGCAAAAAAAACAGTTGCTGATCAAAGGTTTTTAGATGTTCTGATTACACGTTTTGCTCCAACATAAAACAAGTTATTGTAGAAAAGAATCATTTTAAAGTTTGTTTCATAAAAGCAACATAAGCTAACTCTAGCTACTGTTCCATTAATCAATTGTAATTCAATTCATAAAACTACTTGGAATATTGCTAATTTTAGTTAACTACTCCCATACACTGGTTGCATGACACTTTCTTGTTAGGGACACTATCTTTCATGGTGAGTACAGGGAACTCCTTTTCATGGATTACAGTCTAAAAAATACCAGCCATCATTACTCCCAAACGTCTCCTTGCTACAGATCTCTTAACATGCATAAAACACACGTATAGCCCAGTTAAATGATGGCGGCGTAAATCAAGACAGGGAAGAGCCTGTCCTTCCGACGGAGATGCCGATGCATTACCCAAATAGCTCAATGACTCAGCATAATTCTCCAAAGAGACCCTCCGCTGATGGCGCACGGGATGGAGGGAGGAGGCTTCACTGGCGGCCCTCCGTCACACTTGCCGAAACTATCAAATGAGTTTGCTTAATGAGCGCCGCGGAGAGCGAAAGCTGTAGCGGGATGGTAGAAAGCAGCCGAGTGGAGTGGAGGGTAGATTCATTCACAAAATGAAAAGCTCTCGCACTAAATTAAATTACTGCTGGAATGGAATTATGGGGGCGGTGTACTCAGCGCCGGCGCACCGTTGGAAAGCAATACCGCTAAAAGCCTTTCAGTGGATTAATGCGAGCCCACACCTCCCCCATCGCGTTGTATTTTCCTGCCTCTTGATTTGTCATCTATCCAGGTGCTTATAAACGACAGCGTCCCATTCGCTTTCTGTTGAACGCCGACAAGAGATGGCTGTTAGCGGCAAAAGTCCCATTTCTGGATCCAAAATTGTGCTGGTGAAACTGTTTTGAAACTTGCCAAGCTGCAGGATAATCGTAAACGTCAAGATACTCGAAAAATACAGACGGCTAGTAGAAAATAATACACTGAAGCTAATTCACAGGACATGAGATTATAAACTATCAGATGAAAACTGTGATTAACAGTAGTGTGATGCATTTTGTTTGTAAAAGTAGAAGTAAAACTCACAAAACATTTGTTTGACACTAACGTCTCTTTTAAAAAAAGGGGTGAGCTTGCAAATTTACAAAAAAACTACATAAATGTAAAAGTTTTCTGAAAAACTTACTAATACTGGTTATTCTACGAATTTGTTCTCCGACATATTTTCTTGTTAAAAATCACTCAAACTATTTAATCAATACTGATTTTTTTTTAAAGCTTGTAAAGTTTTTAAATCTTGTAAATTGAATGCTACACTATTATTAAACGTTTTAACTGCTTATGTGCCATTGAAAACTGTAACAATTTTTTGTTAGTTACTCATGTTCTGACATGTTAAACATATTTAAAAAATTTATTGTTGGGGGTAAAATCTTGTAAAATTTTGTGGGGAAACTCATAACTGTAAAAGCTACAGTTTTGAAAACAGTTTAAGTATAGTTGCATTATTGAAAGACATTAGCAGGGAAGTACAATCATGTTTAGTAACAAAAAAAATCTAGTTATTTATTCACAAATACTGTTTCTTTCTAAGTCTTTTACAACAAAAGCTTGTAAAGTTTATAAATCTTTACAATGTAAAAGAAACACTGTTTAGGAAATGAATTAATTGTTGCGAATCAGATAAATGTAAATACCTGAATAGCATTCAAGAATTACAGCATTGTATGTGTCGTTGCTTACAAAGGGTCATTTGGATTCTCCAAGTGTCTTTTTTGGAAGCGTCTAGACATAAACTTAGATAAACTTGTGTAAAACACTAATTTTCTAATATATTGTTTATCAAATGGTAAATTTGGCTTGGTAAGGCTTCATTCTGTGATCCCAATGTATTTTCCAGCTCATACCTCCCAGCTATAGTCATCTGCAGGCTTCTATTTACAAAAAAAATGCAGGCGGAATTATTTTTTTCTTTTTAGTGTGTTCAAAGTGCTATTACTCAATATCAGTAAGACTTACAGTGATTCTGACTGTTGAGAAACAAACCTCAGAGTGTCACCTTTCAAAGGAGACCAACACCATGCATATCATCCAAATGGTCCCAAGAACAGCATGCAATTTACTTTGGGTATGCCTTTTTTAGGCGTTTTAGGCTAATTTTACAGGAATCGAAAAGGGTTGATTTAATGTTAGTTAACTGCAGTGGTGCTACAGCAAAATGAAAAACTTTCACTAAATTAATTTGAAGAACTGTAGATGGTTTCTGACCAGCACTTGTTCTGCAATTCTTCACTGTGACTCACTCACCTCTGAAAGTTTCAACATCTAAAATGCTCAGGATTTCAAGAAATCATCTTTTCTTTTATAAGCAGAGTGAATACAGTAGAGCTTTTTGAGACCACGCAATCCAGCAGGGACAAGGCAATTCAAGGATTTATTCTTGCTTAACTGCAGCGAACAACGAGGGTCATTCCAGATCTGAAGGTAAAAATATCCTGCCTTTGTGTGCGTTTGTTCATATAGCGCAAGCAGAGCATTTGACGGAATAAACACAAAGTGCAGTGTTTCTGCTCAATGCAAATCACCCCGTTAGCACGGCCTTCACTTTTACAACCGAAAAGTGTTTTGCACAGATGCACATATAAATTGCACTTAACCTGAGTCAGGCAGGGAAAAAGGGTGACAAGCAGCAGTGGGAAAAACATTGGTCATGGCAGCTCGCTCAGAATAGAGCGCTGCAGTGAAGATCGTTTGGCAGAGCTCGTCAGAGTGACCTAAACACATCAGAGTAATGGTCACTCTGACGTCCTGACATTGACGGATCGCTCTCGTTCTTCAACCGCAGACATGTGCAACGTCAGTATCTCAGGCTGAATGAGCTTTTTCTGCACATCCCACTCAATTTTATTTTAGTCTGAACAGCAAGAAACCACATTAAATCGATTAAATAAGTAGTTAGTAGTGTCGAATGTTCTGCTTTTTTATTAATGAATAAATACATAAATAACTTAATACATTTTGTCATCATCATTACTGAAACTGATTTTAAATATAAAAATATATTGATAACACTGTCTAAACAAACAAAGTATAATCAGATTTAAAATATGATTTGAATAGGTTTTAGCCTGTATGATCAAATGGAGCAAGTAAATACACCCAGAATTTTTATAATTTTTTTGGAAGCCCGTTTCCAACACTGAATAATAATAATAATAATAATAATAATAATAATAAAAAATTAAAGAAATGTTAATTGCGACTTATCTCAATTTTTTTTAAAGCAGAATTGGAAGATAAACTCATAATTGTGAGTTATAAAGTCCAGTTCTGAAGGGGAAAAAAGACTGATATGTTCTCAGAACTGCAGAATCTCACAATTCTGTCCTAATAAACTTACATGTTACAAAGTAAGAATTGTGAGATATATAAAAAAAATAATCTCTCTGAATTGCAAGTTTAAGTCTAGCAATTCTGAGCATTTTTCTCGCAATTGAAACTTTTTATCTCACAATTCTGACTTCATAACTTGCAATTACGAGTTTATATATCTCACAATTCTGAGAAAAAAAGTCAGTAGTGAGGAAAAAAATGCAAAAAAAAACTTAATTAAATTGTTTTATTATTAATTCAGTGGGCTTCCATACATCATCACTAAAGAAACTGGTACTTAATACAAAAATATACTGATAACACAAGCAAATCGAATGGGATTTAAAATACGGAAAAAAAAACTTATTTAGTTTTTTGTCTGAATGTTCAAATAGAACAAGTAAATAGAGCTAAAGTTGCCTTTTTGCATCATCATAACTACCAGAATTGGTACTAAATACTCAAATATATAAACAACCCAGTCTAAACTAACAAATCAGATCAGATTTAAGAATACAATTCAAAAATTATAGTTTACAGTGTAAATGGTCATATAAAGCATGTAAATTGTATTTATTTATTTGTCATCATCAATACCGAAACTGGTACTAAATTATATTTAAAAAATTGTATTCGAACAACAATTGTTTTTAGCCTGAATGCTCAAATAGATCAATCATATCGAGCCAAATTTACATTTTTTTTAGTGTTGTCATCCATATGACAACCAAAATTGGTACTAAATACTGAAATATATTGAAAACCCTGTCTAAACAAGAAAATCGTATTTCAGTGCATGCAAAAATCACAAAGCAAATTAAGTTGTACCATATATGCACACCAAGTATTAGCAGAAAATCAATTAACCTCTTGAGAAGCTGCATGTTCATAAGAAACAAATCCATCATTAAGATGTTTCAATACACGGTCTTGATACACGGTGCTTGATCTGTGCAGATTTCTCTCTAGATTTCACTGAAGGAAGAGTTAATATGGACTATCAAGAAAAACGTATGTTGATGGATTGGTTTCAGCTTTTTTCTTCTCAAGATGTTAACTGATGGACTGGAGTGGTGTGGATTACTTGTGGATTATTGTGATGTTTTATCAGCTGTTTGGACTCTCATTCTGACGGCACCCATCCACTGCAGAGGATCCATTAGTGAGCAAGTGATGCAATGCTACATTTCTCCAAATCTGATGAAGAAACAAACTCATCAATATTAGATGGCCTGAGAGTGAAGACTTTTTCAGAGAAAAACGAGTAAGAACAGCTGAAATGACATTAACGTGAGAATAAATACCCAGACGTTAAAGGTAAGCGTCACCTCTTCACCTGTGATTACTCTGGGATTGAAGGATGAAGGACTTTCAGTTACCAATTATTACAATCATTGCTGCGTTTCGAAACTTTCCTGAATACATCTGTGAAACTTTCTTGTCTGCGCAAGTTGGGTAATTACAGATAATTGTCGCAATCACGGTTAGTTCAGCACCTGCATTATCTGAGAGGAGCATTTCAACATCTCAAATAATGCATTGGAGATGGAAAATAGATTAAATAAACGTTGCGATACATCGTCGCTGTCTTCCGTACCTGGGCGTACTGGTATAATTGCACGGTGAATCCAACGACAAGAATCATCATGCCAAATGAAGGCTGTGTAATCGCTACCCCAATCATACGCAACATAATTGCTTTGACAATCAGGGTGCCATTTTCGGAGGCATGGGAAATGCTCGACGAGAGAGAGAAAAGGCCTGGCGCGACAGCTTGCATGAAATTTAAGCTCTTTTCTGGGCTTTCGTGTAACGAGTTTGGGCTAAATTGCTCTAAATTATGGGCTTCCGAATGCTATTTGATTATATTGCATGTTACGTAACTTCGGGTTGTGTGAAAACAAATATTGGTAAACTTAATTATGGCTAATGTTTCTTCGAAATGCCTCCCTCTCTGGTGAAAAGCGCAACAAGTGACTCGGTGAGATCGTTCCCGGTGGATTGAACCTGTACATGCCATCTGTTTTCCCACACGACGTCAGAGACTCTACAAAGATCTCCATGTAATGCTAACATCTCAACATCTACTGTCTGATCTCATTCGTCCCACTGGGGTGTTTTTAAAAACAATAAGAAATGGCATTCACAAGTAATTTAACACCTTTGTGAGTGAAAGAAAATGATTCAGTGACTTAATTGTGTCCATTATGAATTTATTGCCTCTATAAAACAGTGTTTTCCCAATGTTGGTTACCAAAAAATACATTTACTGATAAAGTCGTTAGAGTTTTATATAGGCCTAATTAAGATTTGAATAGTAAATATCAATTTTATAATCATAAACAAAATGAAAGGTAAAAAATATATATTTATGGCTCAAAAACTAACAACTACAACAACAAGATTAGAATGAAAAATGTGTATATAAATAAATCATTTAACTGCTCTTTAACAGAGGTATATAATATATAAATAATAATACTACTAAAAATAACAAAAACATAACAGTAACTACATATTTTATAATCATAAACAAAAATGTAAAAAGGCTTAGAAACTAACAAAAAATACAATAAAAGTAAATTAATGATTGTTTTATATATTTATATGATATATTTTATTTAATTAATAATAATACAATAATAGAGTAGCTATCGTGTTTATAATCGTAAAAAAATTGAAAGAAAAAATATGGGCCCCCAAAAATGGCAAAAAATATAATAATAATAATAATAATAATACATTATTTAATTATCCAGTATAGTTATATAATATAATAATAATAATAATAAATACAGCAGCTATCAATTTGAAAATAATAAGCAAAATTAAAATAAAAAAAATAAAATTTGGCTCCAAAACTAACCAAAGATAAAATAAAAAGTCTAAATAATTGTTTTAATTATTGTTTTGAATAATAAATAAAAAATATAACTAATAATAATCTAATAAAAACTATTTTTTTTATAAATTTTATAATCCTAAAAAAAGAAAGAAAATGAAAGAATAAGTAAAATCTATATTTATGGCTTCAAAACTAATAAAAATAGAATACAATAAATACAAAATAAATTATTCAATTATTTCTTAATATAGCTATATAATAATGATAATAATAATAATAAATTAAAATTAAATAATAATATGTTTATTTAAACTGAAAAGCATGAAGATTTTAAATTAATATATTAACAATGTTAAAAATATTTATACTTTAAGATACATTTGTGTTAAATAAAATATAATGATTAATATATATTATAGTTATATATTACACACAAGCATTAAAAAAATTATACCAATAAAATAGTAATGCATTGATTTAAGAGATGGCATGTGAAACCTGTAGAATCCACATTTATTGCACCTCAAAAAGATGAACATTTAAATGTATAAATTTAAGTATTACAATTTGTTTTATTTCTCAGTTAAATAAAGGGCACCTTTTATGCAAAAAACACTTTTACATGGTGTTTGGACATAAATGTGTGTTGGCAGTATATGAACACAAACACCCTACAATGACCCTTATTTTTTAATCCCCATTAAACCAAATCAGTCTCAGTAGGTAAGCAGTTCTGATTCTCTTAGCAGTATGACGTCACATTGCATTAGGCTCCGCCCACTGGCTTTGATTGGCAGCCCTGCATTGCCATAGTTTCCGCCCTCAGCAAGTTATGCGCTGTCCTCCGATTTCTCTGCACTCGAGCATTTGTAACGTCAACAATATCTCGTAAGCAATCCTGGTGTTCTGTGTTTGGATGTAAGACTGAACATTAGAGTCTTCATTTTCTCCCAACATCTAAACCACTGTGGACTCAGTGGATTACTTTTATTTTTCATGGTAATGCGCCTCAAAATCAACCCAAATATGGTTACGTCTGCACAAATCATTTCACTCCATACTGCTTTGTGATTGTCATGTCGTTATAGTGCTTAGCTAACATTTTGACCGTACTTGTATGCATACAATATCAAACTGATTAAATAAAGCAGAACATGCAAACACCAAACCCATAACACCCCTGCTAATCGTCTACCTGAGCAGCAGGTTTGGCGTTTGCCGCCGGCCAGCAGTCATGTGAGATGATTGTGGTTCGCATCAGCAGATGTGTCCCTGTCCCTTTCCACACAGGCTCCTGGGTGACGTCCGCATACAAGCGTGGCTAATAAGGGCCCATCAGCGGCGATTACAGACGGCTCTGCCAGCCAAGATCCCCTGCAGCCTCCTGCTGGCGGACGGCCATCGCTGTCCCGCGCAAACAGAGATGGGCGAGATACAGCTGGAAACACGCCGTGATAAAACACACCTCAGATGCAGGGAAAGACAGTGTCTGCCAAACACATGAATGTTCAGTTTAGCGTTGTATGGTTTTACCCATCTCCCACTGCGGTATACAGATGATGTCTAAAGATAAGATAAACAGTAAAGCATGCATGAAACTGCAGTTAACCTTTATAGTATAAAATACAGTATGACAAACTAGGCTAATATTAACTAATCTGCTGTAACTGATTTATAATATTACTAAACTGTATAGGTTAGCGTTTGATGCTAACACAAAGCTAGCAACACACTAGCCAATGTGTGAGGAAGCTTTTCCTTTCTTCATATCCTGAAAGTATAGTCACAACAACTAAGCTGACGTTAATAGTTTTACTGTGCCTTGTTGGTTAGCTGCTAATGCTAATAACAATAACGAGCCAAACTGATGGAGCAGGCAGTGCACTAGCCAAGGTGTGAGGAAGTTAGCTTAGCAAAATTGTGTGTGTGCAGTGTCATTTGCGTCTGAACTGTGATGTTGGTATGCTATCAAAACGCTTTTACTGTGTCAGTGTGACTGTCTGGAGGAAGTGCGCTGAAAAACTGACCATCTGCAGGTTTTACATAAAGTTCTGCTCCGCCACAGTTCTGCGTGGTGTTAATTAGACACGAGAGAGTCGAAAGAGGCACTGGGAAGGAGAAGATACACAAAAGCTTGATGCACAATCACAATCTACAATGTTAACTTTAAAATGAAGCCTATTTGGGGGATTTTTGTTTGTTTTGTGATGTTTATGATGAATAACTAAATAGTTAAAGTAGCTTAGTCGGTATTAGTTTAGCTTTGTCACCTTTTGCATTTGACAGGATTTGACATCTTTAAATAGTCAGAAACATTCAAGAGGACGCAAAAAAGACAACATGCGCTATGATTAGCATTAGCTAAAATTAACTTAAAATCAGCCACCAAGTCTGAAAAACTATATTGACTACCTTAAGCTAGCTTGTAGCTGATTTGTTGCTAGTCAAAGTTGGTCTAACATTAACTCCCTGCAAATAAACAGTTTTGTAAAGGTACAATAAGGCAGTAATTAGCATTTGACAGGACATCTTCAAACTTTTAAGACAATGCAAAAAGACAACATGCTACATTATTAGCATTAGCAAAAATGAACACAGTATAGAAAGAGCTCAGCTGTGGTGAGACATATCTTATAAATTAATAGCAGAATGAAATGACGGGTTGAGAAGCTCCTGTAATGAAATACAGAGGACCACGCTCATTAATTAATTCGTCTGTTGAGCCATCACAGGTCACAGGCTAAAGCGCTAAAGCTAGTGCCGCCCAGACACCTCGTAATTACATGCTTCCCTGCTTATTGGCCACCACTTTTTCTTTTTAATTACTTTGGTGTCCATGCAAAAAAAACACATTTGAAGTCTGCAGACGCTCAATGTCATCAGCAATCTGTTTCAGAATGCGACGGTAATTTATGGTTAGCATGAATAGCATTTAATATTTGCCCATTTGTACAGTAAGTGTTATGTACACATAATATCAGTGGTGTAGTCCTAAAGAAAAAAGTGGTTTACTATTACCCAGTCCAAACATTGAATTTAATGTTTTATTTTCTGCATTTATACACTGATTGTATTGTTAGGAAGGGAATCGTACTTCCTGCAAGGGGATTTTTGCGTGTAGGCAGGGCTGCAATAAACCAGCAATAAAACATAATAATGGCAATGTATACATGTCAAAGTCAGACATGGCCCCTTGCAGCTGTGATGCTGGTTACTGGTTTAAACTTGGCCCAGGGTTTTAAAGATGTTTGGGTCAGCACACTTTAATAGCTTCAACATTGATTGCCAATTAAGTTTAGAATACAATTAACCAATTAGAACACATTTTAGGTTAGATAGTTTACAAATAGCTCTTGCCAATCAAATTACATTTTAGCCCATATTTTTTATTTAAGAGTTTCCATGTATCAGTTTATGTAATAAATATGTTTTCGTAGTTTGTGTTGCAAAATTATCACACATTAAAAAGGATTCATGCCAATATTGTCCCATACCGCACTTTTCTAGGGTGTGTCCAAATTTTGAGGGTATTGGTGTTTTCCAGTTTACTCTTCATGCAGTGTACATTGTTGTGGCTGAATCACTACGAACTTTAATGTTCTCATATATCACACGACTATAACAATAATTCTGTCACATCTGAATGAATGAAGCGACTTGCGCTGTTTATCACTTTACATTGCGCGCCGGTGGCGGATGCATTGCATGGCGCCGATACACACCTTTGGAGTATTTGCTTTTTGCAGTTCGCTGTAAAACAGTTTAAAAACAGTGCCTAATGTGGGGGAGGTCTTCCTCGCTTCGGCCACTACTCGACCGATCCACCGGGAATGTCCCAGTGCTCCCGATGGCCAGTAGGCTCTCCCTGCTCGTAGGTGAAAAACAAAAGCGGCATTGAGTGGAGGGAGTTCCCTCAATGCAGCGGACACGCGCACTCAGTCGATGATGGGCGGGAAAAGGTAGAATGACTGAAGTGATAATGCACCAATTACAACAAAGAATCACGAGTTTCAAACTGTATTGAACACCATTATAGGAGAAGCTAGATTACGGACTTGCGAAACAACAAAAGAAGTGGGTATACGCAAATATTGATCCTTAGAAGTCGTAATACGCAAACAGCACGAGGAAAAAAGAAAGCATACGGCGTATGCTTGCGTATGGCCCCGACTACACCACTGGTACACATAATATCCAAGGGTTGAAGTAATAATTACAACCTTTTGAAAAAATGTTTCAGAAGTCACATTGGCAATACAAATGCATTCCACAGCTTTGCTATGCTGCCACTAAGATGTTTTGCCACGTGGCTGAAATGTATTAGAGCTTGTTGAATGGCTGAAAAATAGCTGGGAATTTTTTAGACATGTTTGCAAAAGAAAAACACAGATAACAAGCCTCTGTAAATATTTTATTGACGTACCGTATTGATTTATTTAATCTATAATAGCGCCCTGAGCTCTTACTTGCTGTTCTGCCGTGTCTAATATGTGTCTTTGAGCACGTTTCTGAGTTGTAACTAGTTCAGATATGGCCGTGGGTGATAAGAGCACCTCTCCACCTGACGCCCGTTCTCCACTCGTTCCTCGTTCCTCTGCTTTCCGGAGCCCCGGCGTCGAGACCTAATCCCGCTCGCGTGGAGGCGGCATTTTGTTGAGAGCGAGCTGACATTGACCTTCAGTTTTCATGCTGCCAATTTCTCTGTTCTTTCAAGGAAGCATGAATCTAATTTAGGCCTAGGAGCTTCACGGCGCTCGTCTTTGATCTTCGGCTCTCGACGAGTACAAAGAGCGAGCGAGACGTCGAAAGAGAACGGCAGAAAATCAAGGGAGAGACAGGAGGAGAGAGAGGAAATAATCCCACTTCCTAGAGCTGACAAAGGGACACGTCTGTATGTTGAATCACAAATGTTGTACAGAATTATGATTTAAAGGAAGTACCGAAGGTGAAATATTGCACCTATGTCAACATAAAATCAAAATTGTACTTGCTTGCTTTCCCTAGTCAAGTTTTTGCTTATATTGCGCATAATGTAAGGATGCATGTTTTTTCAACAATAACAGTTTGTTTTAATAGCAATCTTTTTGTTGTAAACATTTATAGAAATGCAGTGAATTTCATCTCTTCTTTTTGACTGATAAAAAAAGTTATCAAAGTTTTAATTTTTTTTTATAAAAAAAAAAGTTTTTAAAAGTTTGTGGTGCACAGGTTGTACATGTTAACAATTTAGCTTAACGTCACAACATGCGACAAAAGTCATAATGTGTACATATTAACCATGTTAGCGTAAATTTAACATCACAACATAGGATGAAAGTCATAATGTGCAAATTTTACATGTTAATGTATTAACATCACATTATTCGACAAAAGTCCTAATGTAAAAATTTTACGTTAACACCTTATCTTTACGAAGTTAACATGACAACATGCGACAAGTCATAATGTGATAATTTTATTTTAACACCTTAGCTTAAGGAAGTTAACATCACAACATATGACAAAAGTCATACAAATATTAAAAAAATGTTTGTGTGGTGCTCAGTTATTAAATTTCTTACAAAATTTTCTTATGAAGTTTGCATGCTAACATTTAGTTTAAACAAGTTAACATAAAAGCACTACAACACCTATACAATGTCAATACTTATAAGTGGAATGTATTTTTTTTTACTTTTCAAATTCACATTCGTGGTCTTAATGTGCATAATTCATCGGTCTATGTTATTTCCAAAGAAATAAAATTGTCGTAAACATCTTGTCAGTGTGCAATAGCTAGCATTTGCCATCTCCTTCCTTTTCGTTTGACATCGCATAGTTTGGAAATATTTTTTTTAAAGTGCGTGGTGCTAATTTTTTTTGTCCTAATGCATGTTCTTGGTCTTTTTGCGAACAATTTATCGGTGCATGTTATTCCAACAAAAAAGTTGTAATTGCAATCTTTTTGTCGTAAACATTCATCCAATGCAATTACTTGCATCATCCGTCTCTGACATGACGTTCCTTCTCGGTTAGCGTTGCCTACTATGCACTGTAATTTAGTAGTTCAGTTAATGCAGTAATGTAATGCCAGTTAATGTTGATTTAATATTTAATAAAGGTTACAGCGAATGATGATGAATCTGAAAGAGAAGCTTTACCTTCGGGAGATGCTCTCAAGGGTGATTTTGACCTTCAGTCTTCACATCTAATCACAAATCAGCCTCTGATATCATGTAAAAGATCTTTGGTTAGATTTAGAAGCACATTTAGGCAGTATCAGGCCAAAACGACACCGTGTGAAGAATACAAAGCACACGGCGTAATGCATCTCAGACAAACAGCACCGCCGTCTTGCCTGAGGTGGAACGAGGCCCTTTAAAAATGTAAAAAGCCTGCATTGAGTTATAGTGAATGATGTGCCCGGGCCTTTTGAGTCGTACGTGTGAGTGTGTGAGCGTTGAGACAAATGAGATGGATTCAGTGTAGAAAACAGGAATGAATTAAATATTAAGTATAGAAATGTCTAGAGACGTTTTGAATTTCATCATTCAACAAAAATTCCATTATTCTCTGCATTTGGTATTTTAAAATTTAGCATGCTAACATTTATAATAAAACCAACGTCAGGTTAAGCAAGCTAACTTATACTGAAAGGTAAACGGTGGTTCAGAGTGTGACATTAATCTAATTCATAAAAATACAAATCAATAAATGAATTAAATATAAAAGGTACAAGTGAAAAGCTACAGAGAATTCTTTGAAATAAATCGTGGTCTGAATTTCACATGCTAACATGTTAGCTTTACTAAGTTACCACAACACTCAACAAATGTCATTAAATGTAACATAAACTGATAAAAAAGTCAGATATTTACAATACAAGCTGAGGGTTATTCATTAAAACTAAAAAAGTCCTCTGAAAATTAACGTCAAAAAATGTCGTAAACCACAGATTTACGAAGTTATTAAAAACAAGTTTTTTAATAACTTTTTAAGTCTTTGCTCTTTTCCTTGAGACTGTGTTGTCCAAATATCTAATGCTAATATGTGTAACACACTAGCATGTTAGCTTATGTACATCAACTTGCATAATTCAACACAATGAAATTAATGAATAAAAACGTGACGGGTATATTGTTCAGGAATTTCTTCAACACAAATTAAAAATCATCAATGAAAGACATTCTTGGCTTTTGTAAGACTATTGTTGTCCAAATGTATCATGCTAACATTTTTAATATACTAATATTGAAAAGTAAGCAAGGTAACTAATGAGATTTAACACACCAAAAATGACAAATAAAATAAAAAAATTTAAAATGTTAATATTTATTATAAATATAATTTGATAGTTATTCATTTCAAGATCATTTAAAAAAAAATACATATCACTGAAAAATAATGACTGTCAAAGACATCCAAAAATATTAAATTATATCAAGTTGAAAAAGTTTACAAAATTCTTCAGAAGTAAAAAAATGGCCACTAAGAGACTTGCATGATTCATCAGTGCAAAAGTCAGAAATAAAATGTAATGGATAAAATATAAAAACACTTTAATCTAATCATTTATGAATTAACGATAAAACCACATTTTGTTGCTTTATCGCCTACCAGGTGAAATCCACAAGCATGATTGTGTAAAAACATGAACATAACTCTGCTGTATTTTCTGTCTATAAGTGAGATTGTTCGCATGTACACAGGTCCAATTAAGCTCTGAATCTCGGCGAGCACTGAAGAGGCCGTTGTTCAGTGCCAAACCACCTACCCGAACAACATGTCATAATATAAAAGCAGTGAAGCAAAAGCTTTTCTTTGGCAAGAGCACTTCCTCGTCATCCTCCTCTTCGTTTCCCTGGCACTCCCGAGTGCGTCGCTCTGCCAGGCTGGACTGATATGTCTGTCAGATGGACAGGTCTGTGAGAGCCGCTGTCCCCGAGGGCCGACGACACGCATTAAAAGGCTTTTGGAGTGGGCGTCCCCTGTCTGCACTTCACAGAGAGAGAGAGAGAAATCACTTCAACGCATGAGAAAAACACACCTGTGGGACCCGGATGGGACATCCTGCCACTTCACACTCGAACTGGACGACCCCGGCGCACGGATGCTTTCAGACACGGAGCTAAACCAAGCCGCGGAGCACAGGCTTTTCACACCGCAGCCACGCGACGCCTCGCTCTCATGAGGGAGTTTTGAGAGATTACAGCGATGAGAGGAAGAGAACACGACGTTTGAAAGCCTGGGAGTGAAGAAAGCTGCACGTCTGGATGAGTTTGCTGTTTCTTACACGGTTTCTGCTTAAAGAAAAGTGTCTACTAACAAGGAAACCTAAGTCAACATTGTGTAAACATTAGGAAAACGTTCTCACACATTTCATTCATGACTCTTGAGAGTCTGTAAGAGAAGAAAGCTGCACATCTGGATGAGCTCAGTGTTTCTTATGAGGCTTTTGCCCAAAGAACAGTGTTAACTAACAGGAAACGTTCTGAAAACATACGTAAAGGTTGCGCAAACGTTAGGCAAATTATATCACATTTCATTCATGACTCTTGAGAGACTGGAAGTGAAGAAAGCTACAAGTCTGGATGAGTTTGTCATTTCTTATGTGGTTTCTGCCCAGAGAACTGTATGGAAACATTCAGATTTGTGCATAAATGTAGCGTTAAGATTAGGAAAACATTCTTAGACGTTTCTTTAAAGAGTCGTAAGAGCGCCACTAAAACAGCACGGCTGGATGAGTTTGCCCTTTGTAACAGGAAGTCGTGTAACAGGAAACATGATGAAAATGTATGTAACACTTTGCAAACGTTAGGGAAATGCTCTCACACGTTTCATTCATGACTCTTGAGAGTCATGTATATATTAAGGGAACATGAATGGAAGCTGAGCATGAGAGAGAAGTTTCATTTGGAGTCTCAGGAATAAATCAGACGTCTTAATGAGGATGCAGGATGTACTGTGACCGGCCCGAGCGGCACTTCCTGCTAATGGATGAAGAGACGCTTCAAAAACACGTCTCATCAGCAGCACGCTAAAATATTCAGAAACGACCCCAGACCTGCCGAGAAACCCCGTCTTCACCTTCATCAGAGTCGGGAGGATTTCAAAGCATTCAGTTTGGTACAATTACACTCAACGCTAAATCACGTCCATTATAATCAACGAAACATCAACCGATTGCTATTCATTTCATTTCATTATATTTATATATTACACACACACAACCAGGCATGTATTATATGAAGAAAATATGTTATGATTACATATTAAATATATTTATATATAATATAAATTATATTAATATAAATATATATGCATGTTAATACAAGTAAATCATTTCAAAATATACACTGGACGTGCGTGTCTTTATATATACATTATAAATATACACAGTACACACACATATATTATATAAACAAAAACTTTAATTTTGGATGCGATTAATCGTTGCCAAGCACTATTTATTGAAATGATTTTGTTCTAATCTTATTATCATGAATTATGTAAAATTAGGATTATTATATTATAATATTTTATTATTGTGTTTAATTAATTATTTGTAATTATGTTTTATTTTATTCTAATTTATTGTTAGTATTATACTTATATTTAATTATAATTATTATATTAGATTATTTAATTATATTAATTAATATTATTTTATTCTAATTGTATTACTGTAATATTTAGAATTGTTTAATTGAATGATTATAGTTTTAGATCATTTAAATATTTATTTATTTTATGTAAAATTAGAAAGATTTATAAAAATCTATTAATTTAATTCCAAACAAGGTTGACCAGATCAACTATAGACAGAAGACACAAGAACAAAAGCAACAGCTCAAGCCTGAAGCAGCTCCTTCTTCCTTCCTTCTACCAACTTCTGTTCTCCAGGATGCAGAAGCGGTTTGGTTTCATTAAAGCCTCTCCAGCTGAACTGTATTAGTGTGTCCCGTGGAGCCGAATGTTCCTGAGCCCAGCGTCTCTCAGCAGGGCTGAACATCCAGAAAGACCTGCTCTAATGAGGATATCAGGTCCACCTTCACAGGCCCACATCGCTCTCCAGAATCATAATAGCCCCGAGCTGTTTGCTGAAGACCAGTATAATGAAAAACACGGTTTAAATGGTTTCATGTTGACTTTGAATAGATGACTTTTGGTGAATTATAGCTAGAGAAAATCCCTCACGAGCATGTAGCTCCATCAGGACAAAAACACCCTGAAATGATCGGTCAGTCCTCATTTACTGACCCTCATGTCATTCCTAAAGTGTGTGACCTGTAGAACACAAAATGAGATGCTTAGCATAATGTTCAAGCTCCACTCGTCCAGACAATGTATTTTATTATTATTTCATTTTATTCAAATGTTTTTAATGTTATATTTAGTATAATTATGGATAACTATAATAACATTTATTAAATCATGAATTGTTATTATTTGCAATAATAATAAAAAATGTAAAAGTTCATATTTAGATTTAATGAATATAGATGTAATATTATATTCATATTTATTAGTACTGAATATTTTATAGTCCTCAAAAGGCTCATTAAATTTGATACTCCTAGCTACTTAATAAAACATCAGCATTAATAGGACTGAAAGTGTGAGTTGTATAATTTAATGCATATGAATGTGAATGAGATGTGACCTACAGTTTTACAAGCTGCAATGGAAATTCTAATGCACTAATGCATAAACATAAATAATCAGATTCACCTATCTGTCCGTCATCAAACCCACTGTAACACACGCCAGCGGCATCGACGGCCCATAAACCCCTGCTGTCCGACAGCTCAACACAAGCGCATTACAACAATCATTTACAAACTTGCTTAGTTACATAAAACCTGCATGAGAGAGTGATTACGATACGATCCGCCGTATAAAACAACACAATAAAGAGCTCCGGATCGAGAGGGTTGACTCTCACAATCACACGTTTAATAACGGACACAGGTGCGAGTATTTCATCCTGACAGGAACGTAATGTGGTCGATTGATTTCCCCAATTTTGTACAGGATGGATAGCGTGTGACACGGACTCTCGTAAATCTGACCCATCTGGATGGATATGCCCAAAAACAGACGGATTTATCGATGCACTGCATTCTGGGAGTCCGTAATTAGCATTTTTATGGAGGCCCTAAAAGAGTCCTGCAACGGCGCGTGACTTGTTTGCGGTTTGTTATCATGTCGGGCCGAGCGATAACAGCAGAGGTTTGTAATGCCGAGAGTTTAGTTGCAGATTGAATCGCAATAAAACAAATGTGAAATCAAAATAGACTCACTTCATCCTGTTCCTGGTCTTACTGCCAATGATTTATCAGTGTATGGTGGATAAAAGCAAACAAAATTATTAAAAAAAGAAGAAGAAATAATTAAATACTACAATTAAATGAAACATATTTTTGTGCATTTCCCCAACCATTTATGCATGTTTTATATAGTAGTATTTTTCCATTACTGTGTGTGTTTATTTTTATATCTTGCACAATTAATTATTTATATGACTATATTATGTTTTTAAAATGTATCATTTTTATTACATATATAATTATTATAATTATGCACAAATACATGGAATTATATATTCATACATTTATTTGGGTATTTATGTTTGCATTTTTATATTTGACAGACACTTTATGACCAGTAGTTTTAGTATATTTTATATACTATAATAGTTTTTAAGTAATATTTTGAATTAGATTATGTTTATATATTTTAAGTTTTCATTTTAATTAAATTTTAGCTCATTTCAAATAAGTTTTTAATGTTTGTTTGTTTATGTATTTTCTTTTTATTGTGTTACCATAAGTTTTATTTTTATTTTTTATTTATTTCCAGTTAGTTATTTAGGTATTTTAGTTATTTGCCAAGGCAGCATTTCTAATTTTCAGTTAGTTACAATTTTTCATCTTATATTTTTATTTATTTTTTGTTATTCCCATTCAACAATCTAAAAACACAATTAGTTTGTAGTTAATGTGTTTTTCAATTAGACGGAAGGAAATGGTTTTATAATTAAGATCAATCAAAAAGCAATAGAGACAGTTAATCATTTAAATAATTAGGTGTTATCTTAATTCTCATTTGAAATTTGATATGCATGTAAAGAGGCTGTGAGAACAATCATAACAAATTTGAATGTTTTTATATGTTAGACCCTACATATCTCTAAAAGCAGCAAAGTTATACATATGCAATGGTCTTTTTCACATGTATCTTATTGTGTCACTGTCTGGAGTCAGGTTCTCACTGACTATCAAACCTGTTAATTCCTATATAAACAAACACTAAAAATCTGGAGATATAAAACCAAATAGATGCATCATTGTAATATTGGAACAAAAATATAGTTTGCTTCGTTTTGAAAATTTTATCAATTGTCTCTTATTAAAATGGTTTTTAAATGTTTAAATAATCTTGCTCCAGAAATGATATGCCCATTAATATCAAAACAGAGTAGTAAGGGGATCACTGCAAGAGGTGCAACTAATCAGAATGTACAGATACCAAAGAAAAAACTAAATTTGCACAATCCCATTTTCAGTTCAAGGTACAACTGCTTGGAACAGCCTGCCGGCTAACTGAAAATGCAAACAGAGTAAAGAAATTTGAAACATGGTTCAAACAAAAGCAGGTTTGTGAACACTGATGGTCGTACACAGTCTCAGCTTATTTATTTTTTTTTTGTTGTTTTTTTTGTTGCTGTTGTTAAAAAAGCCTAACCAGGGACTGGGTCTGCAAATTAGCCTTTGGCTAGAAGCCTATATGTGGAGCATCGCTGCTTGATATTGTAGCAATGTTAACTGCATTGTCCCTGTTAAATAAATCAATAAATCAAAAAAACACATATCAAATTCGGCAAACTATCAATAAAATATAACAATACAACAAAATATGCTGATAAAATTATAATAATAAAAGTTATACAATGTTTCACTTGAAAACTTCACATTATGAAAATAATTATGGACGACTTTAAGTATCTGATATTTACATAATGTGATTGACCTTTAAAAAAACTCAAATATTAGTATAAAACATTTCTACAAGAGTGAATTTCGCCTGTTGCACAAACTAAAGTTTTAGGAAGCAACTTTTTAGGGAAAAAAACTAAAAGCTTAAAGTGAAAATGTCAGAAACGGTTACTTTAAGAGCCCTTCCACCAGTACGTGATCATCTTCAGTGAATGAACTTCTAATCACGCGCTGTGAAGCTTCACTGTCCAGGTCTGCGAGAGAGAGTGGAGCACGACGTGTGTTTGGAGAGCTGTCAGTGCTGTACTGCGAGCACAGATGGAGCTGGAGATGCTGGCACGCCGCTTGCCACCCACCAGCGTGAAACCACGCACAGACCGCTTAACCCTCCGCCGTCCAGGCTGGAGCGCCTCCTCGCTCATGCATCGGCCCGTTCCAACGGTCTCGCTTCCATACTGATCCATCTCGTTCTGGATCCGTGGATCTCCCGATGGAGCGCTTGAGATAAGATACTGCATTTCAACATAAAACAGTGTCGAGCTAACCATTGTTGGTCTGAGAGAGAATATTTAATGTTCTGTTTAAAGAGTTTATGTTCCTTTAAACGAGCATTTTGTTCCACCATGTTGTTCCAAACCTGTTTGAACTATATTCTTCTGGAAGAAACATGAATGGAAATTTAGTACGTTATTATTCCTGTAATTTTGTGCAATACTTAGATCAAGTTTTGACATGGGTCTCATTTTGATTGACACCAGCCCTTGGCAGTCATACTTGATTGGATGAAATTACAAGTTTTTGATGTTCTGGTGCTTTAAATAACCCAAAACCCCAAATGTTGAAACTTTAATGAGCCTTAAAAAACCTCTATTCATGTAATTTTGTAAAATATTCCCATCACAATTCATGTTAATTTTTGCCACGCCATATTTATTTAGACGTAAATGAGATTTGAAAGTTGCGTTTGTTCCAACAATGATTTTGTATGTTCTCGTGTTTCAAGAACCCAAAACCCCAAATATTGATATGAAGTACCTTAAATGAAGCTTACAAAAACGCAACAGATGACATGCAGGAACTCAACACAAAATGACATTTTATGTCCCATTTCAAGGGTCGTTCCATCTTAAAACAAACTTGTCATCATTTACTCACCTTCAAGTTGTTTCGAACTAGTCTGATGTTCTTTCTTCTGGAAGAAAAACAAAAGGGGATGTTTAACAGAGGAAACAGACTGAAATGTATATAATGTTTGGTAATTTTGAAAAATGATCCCACTGTGATTGACATCAACCTTTGTCATGCCATATTCGATTGGATGTAAATTAAATTTGAGAGTTGCGTTGGTTCCACAAGAACCTTTTTATATTCTGGTGCTTTAAAGAGACCCAAACCCCAAATATTGATATGAAGACAATTTATTTAGCCTTAAAAAACACAACGAAGAACCATTTAAAGATGCTAAACCCCAATACAAAATGTTGTTCGCAAATATTTTAGATTTTTTTCTTCTGGAAAAAACAAAACACAAAGAGAGATGTTTCGCAGAAAGACCAGACTTTAATGTTGTTATTCCTGTAATTTAAAGAAATAATCCCATCGCGATTGACCTCAACCCTTTGTAAACCATGTTTGATTGGTTGTAAATGAGAACTGAGATTTGCGTTGGCTCCTCAAAGAACATTTTAATGTTTTGGCACTTTAAAGAACCCAGAAAACCAATATCTGATGTGAAGAACCTTTCATGAGCCTTAAAAAACTGAATGAAGGACCATACAGTGACTCAATAATCCAATGTAAAATGGTGCTTGGAAAGAATATGCTTTATTTAAATGTACTATAGTTGGATTTGAGCTTATTCATTATAGTTCAGGAGCTGAACATCTCTTTTTGTTCTTTAATTGTCAGGTAGGCGTGAAAACGGTGAATAAATGTAGTAAATGAAAGCCACTTTAAGTGAAAGCTATTCACTTGCGTTCTATTGTTCAGGCTTTGGTTGACAAAAACAAAGTCATGTGTTACGTAACTGAAACCTTCTCTTTCCTCTGAACGGGACAATGGAAGTCGCCGAGACACCGGTGTTCATTATCCAGACGACTCCATTCATCACACAGGGGATCTCAATTTATACTCTAGAAAATCACTGAGAGATTCAAGGAGAACAACATGCTGCAAATTCACTTCACAGAGAAGAAGAGAGAAATATCAATCAAATTCCAGTGGGAAGCATAATAGGAACACAAAACCTGGTACGAATATTTACATTTCATACCTAATTAATGAAAAATAAGTAACTATATATTGCATGAATTAAATGTCCTGTGGCTCTGTGTTAGAGCATTGAGTTAGCAGCGCGAAAGCTTGTCAGGGTTTCAATTAACATGGACACAATGTACTGATAACAAATGTATAAAACCGAAAATGCACTTAAGCCGCTTTGGATAAAAGCATCTGCTAAATGCATAAATGTAAATGTAAAATGTGCATAAAGTAAATTAAGCCTGTTTTAATTATGACACTTTTTTTGATTACTTTTGATTTATTTCTGATAATAATAAATTGCTGAATTTTAAGCATGCAACACAATATTCTCAATAATATAACAAATTAGTAACAAAAATAAAAAAGATATATATTGCATAAAGTAAATGAAGCTTATTTTCCTTTTTTAAATAAGTATTTTAAATTCTGATAATAATAAATTGCTGAATTAAATATGCAACAGTATAGTGCATAGTATAATAAATTAGTAACAAAATAAATAACAATTATATATTGCATAAAGTAAAATAAGCTTGGTTTATTTTATTTCATTTTTTTTATTCTGACAATGATGAATTTCTGAATTAATAATACAACTTATTATGATACATAAGATAAAAAATTAATTAGTAGCACAGTAGACAAAGTAAAAAAAAGTTAAAAACAAAAAAACTGAACAAAAATAAATGTAATTAATTTAATACTGTACTGATTTTAAATGTTCCTTATTTCAAAGTAATCCAAAACGTATTTAAAAAATCATCTAAACATTGTTAAAACAAGACATGTATACTTGAAGCAAAATATTGTTTTAAAAAAATAAGCATGTCATTTAGTCCACTGTCAAATTATTGCTTTTTGTCTTAAGCATTAAAAAAATATATAAAAAAGTGGAAAGAAAAATATTTGTAATATAAGATATAGTATTTGAAAACAAGTTTTAATACTTTATGCAATTATTTAATAATAATGATTAGATTTATTTTATATTTAATATAATATATTTAATTAAAATATAATATATTTAATATAGCATATTTCAAAGCTTACACAAGATTTGTATAAAGATATTGTGGATTGTTGAGTTTTGCCCAATTCTTCACTGTGAGCTTCACACAAACATTTCCTCCCCTCCAGCTGAAAACAGAGATAGTACGTCTTGATCTCGTACTGCCAAGAGAAAGGAAGGAGAAATCAAGTGGATGTCTCTCAAGATGGTGTTTGGGTAGTGAGAGCAGATAAGAGGGTACCATCTGTGTCTCGCCTCCTGTTTGGCTCTCCAGAGGAACGGCTCATGATGACTGCCGCCGCCGCCGCCATGCAAGAGTGGGAAATGAATATTGAAAATATCTGGCCAATGCTCGTAATTGGGTCTAAAGACAACAAGTCACAGATACTCAGTGGATTGGTCACAGATATTCTCCTCTCAGCGTGAGGTTGGCGTTTGTTGGCCCGGCGTCCCGCTGAACCCAGGTTGTGGGATAATCTCGTGCAACAACAGATTTGCTTTCCATTACGTGCGCATTAGTCATGGTGTATTTACAGGCTAACTGCCATGTAGCCCCAGTTCAGACGGCGGATCGCTCCGTACCGTTCCAAATTGTTCATGTGGTCGTCTGCGCTACAGGAATCTAAATGGAAGTTAGCGTTTAATTGCGGGGGTGAATACTTTTGCTGGATGAGAATTAGCTGGCTACTGCAGGATTAGCAAATGCTTAGATCATCAACCACTCTATTGGAGGCAAGCAGACAATAGCACTGAAATGTCATGCGAACGAAACTGAAAGACGAGAATAAGGTAAAGATATCGCAGGTGATTTAACGCAACTAATGCTGCTACTGCAGGATACTAAGGGTGAATCCCAATTCTCTGTCTTACCCCTTCCCCTAGTTTGCGCGTTCACGTGAGAGTAAGGGCTGTCCCAATTCTGGTTTTTATGAGGGGTAGGGCTAAGGGGAATGGGTAGATACCCTTAAAACCAAGAATTTTCGCGAGCTTACTTGAAACCAAGGGGTACCCAAACACACTGCGGCCAGATCATCCAGAGAGTATTTTCGGCTTAAATAATTTTATTTAAAATTTACGACAGTCTTGTTTTGTGCTCTACACAGTCCTGTAACTTATATATATTTGCAACCATGCTCTTAATTGAAACGTTTTTAAAAAAATCGCTATTTTTCCCACGCTAACGTTACATTGCTGATTTGCACAACAGTCCCGCGTTTCTCTGAATAGAGAAAACATCACTTAAACCCACGCAATCGACAAACACACACTTTTAGACGGAGAGTTGTGATCAACACTTGTCTCCTCTGGTGACGTAGCAGCTGCTAGCGACGATGTATGATGACGTAACAGTAACCAAGTGGCGTCTCATTTCATAGGGGTATGTTTTCACCCCTAGCGCTTACCACTCGGTTTCGATTGACAAGGGCTAGGGGTAAGACGAAGGGGAAGGGGTAAGACCGAGAAATGGGATTCACCCTAAAACTTGTCATATTGACAATTTCTAATGTAAGTTGGGACGCGACTGGATTGCGATACACTAATACACCATTTTTTCGCAACTAATGCTAACAGCATTGACATTTTTGTAGTGAAAGAACATTGACTGAGAAATAACGTTTGTTGAGACTCGACTGAATTATTGTTTGTTAATTTTATATTTGTTATTTGCTGATTTATGCATTTAGCAGACGCTTTTATCCAAAGCGACTTACAGTGCATTCAGGCTATACATTTTTTGTCAGTATGTGTGTTCCCTGGGAATCGAACCCACAACCTTTGCGCTACTAACGCAATGCTCTACCACTGAGCCACAGGAACACAACTAGTGTTGCTACTGCATAATGTTGAAATATATTGACATTTTCTTAGCAAAAAATATTTACTGAGAGTAATTGTAGGATGGGACTGGATTGCGATATGCTAATATGCAAATTTAACGCAACTAGCACTGCTAGAGCAGCATGTTTATTAAACATTAGCAACGCAATTTTGACATTTTCCTTTTAAAAAACGTATTTACTGAAACATAATGTGGGATGGTACTGGACTGGATTGTCGTACGCTAATGCGCCAATTTAACGTAACTAGCACTGTTACGTCTGAATGAATTCGTAACATTAGCAACAACATCTTGACATTTCCAAGTACAAAATGAATAATTACTGTTAAATAACAACCGGATTGTCATACATATGCTAATGTGGCAATTTAACGCAACTAGTGCTGCAAGAGCAGCATGAATTATCAAAATTAGCAACAACATATTGACATTTTCCTAGTATAAAAAAATTATATTTACTGAGAAATAATGCACAGCATGATGGGACTCGACTGGATTATCATATGTATGCTAATGTGGCGATTTAGTGCAACTAGCACTGACACCGCTACATAATTACCGTGAAATAACGTACGGATGGGCCTCGACTGGATTGTGATACGCAAATATGCTGATTTAATGGAACTAGTGCTGCTACAACATCATGAATTAGCAACAAAATATCGACATTTGAGCACAAAAACAATATTTACTACAAAATAATAGCATGATACTTGAATGGATTGCGATATGCTAATACTTAAATTTTAACGCAACTAGCGCTGCTACAGCTGCATGAATTTGCAACATTAGCATTTTTATGTATTTTGAAAAATATATATTTATCACAAAATAATGTATGATGGGATTTGATTGGAGACTATCTACTGAAAAATAATGTGGGATTCGATTGGATTGTGATATGCTAATATGCTGGTTTAGAACAACTAGCGATGCTACAGTTGTGTGACTTAGAAAAATCAACAAAATGTTGACATTTTCTAATTGAAAAAACAATTCTGCACTATAATGTATGATGAGATTTACTTCGATTTAATGCAACTAGCTCTACTACAGCTGCATGAATTAGCAACATAATTATTGTACATTTTCCTTGTGGAAAAAAACATTTATTGCGATATAATTTAGCATGAGACTCGACTTGATTGCGATACACTAATGCAGCAATTTAACGCAACTAGCGCTGCTACAGCTACATGAATTAACAACATTAGCCTGTTCTTGCAAATGTTCATTTTAAAAGAGAGCGGAACGAGACCTGACTGGATTGCAATACACTAATACTTCGATTTAATGCAAAGACCACTGCTACAGCTGCATGAATTCGCAACATCAGTATTTTTTCCGTATTTTCCTAGTGAATATTTGTGGTGAAATAATGTAGCATGAGACTTGCCTTTACTGCAATACACTAATGCAGCAATTTAACACAACTAGTGCTGCTACAGCTACATAACAACATTAGCCTTTTTTGCTAATTTCCGTAGAAGAGAATATCTACTGAAAAATAACAGAGTGGGACTCGGCTGGATACGATAATACACTGATTTAACACAATTAGCATTGCTAAAGATATGTGAAATAGCAACAACAACAAAGTGCTGTCATTTTCCTTGTGAAAAAGAATAATTATTGAGAAATAATGTAGCATTGGGCTTGACTTGATTGTGATACACTAATACAGTGATTTAATGTAACTAGCACTGCTACAGCAGCATGAAACAACATTAGCAATGGCATTGTTAGCCATGATTGCTATTGTTAGCTAGCAATGCAATGTTATTTTCAATGTGCAACGTATTTGCAAAGTGAGAATTGTTTGATTTGTACAAAGATTGCGAAAAAATGACTACCAAATGGGAAAATCAAATTAAACCAAGAATATTTGGGAACAAATGACTGTAAATATGGCCTAATGTCGATGAAGTGTATCTGAGGAAAACGTTTTGCTCGCCAAAACTCTGATGTTTCACACAATGAGCTCAGGAGGAGCAGGAGATCTGGTGTCAGATGTTGACGAAGGTTCGTTAGGACTCCTGCCAGAGAGACTAAAGCAACACACGGCTCCTCACCTCGCAAACACTCTTCCTCTATTGTGAGCAGAGTGTTTGGAGTCCCAAAGCCACATGGTGGAAGAAACACTTAATCTGTTCAAATGAGCTCCGTAATCACGCATGAGGGTGTAGTAAGAGTGAGCTTATACTGCCGCGTGTGAATTAACGCCACTTCCACAAGCTTAATTAATGATGGCCTCACAGAACCAGGCTCATGCTGTTATACGTCCAAAAGAACAATACCAAAAATGAATGAAAAACAGAGACATTTTTGTTACAAAACCTAACTAGACCTCAAATACATCTCATTTTGGTGAATTTTTATGCATGACGGTACAAAAAACTTTTGTTTTGTTATTTTTCTCGGTCACACTGATCAAATCAGTTTTCAACTATTTTAAATTAAGGTTTGTACACAAGTGCTGTATATAAAAAACAAAAATTAAAAGAAGAAAACCTGAAAAAAAAGATTAAATACAATGAAATAATAAAAACTAAAACATATGATTAAATAAAATAAAAAACAAGGTGAACAATTGACAAACTTCAACATCAAAAAAGGTTTAAATCGAGGTTCCTACACAAGAAAGTGGTTTATAAAATAAAATAAAATAAAACAAAAATAAAATTGAATAAAATTAAATAATACAAAATAATTATATTTTTTAATAAAAAAGATAAATAAAATTATAAAATTTAAAATATATAAAATAAAATTAGATATACTCAAAATATTAAAAAAATATATAATAATATATAAATATTCAAAGTCCTAATTAATTATGTGCTGACAGAATTGGACTTGGATAATTGTACCAAATAAAAAGTACGAGGAAGAAAAATTGGATAAAAAGATTTAATAATACAAAATAAGATTTATAAATATAAAAACAATACTAAATAATAAAAAATAAACAAAGAAAAATAAAATAAACAATAGAAAGTAAAAAAAAAAAATAAGATAATGAAATAAAATAATCATAAAAATAAGACAAAACATAATAAAACTATGATTAGGAAATTATGTATGTTAAATAAAAATAACAATAAATTACAAGTACAAAATAATAAAATTGAAAAATAAAACTAAAAATATAAATTCCTAAAGTCCTAATTACTGACCAAAGTTAGTGACCTGCTACCTCAGACCACAATTGCACCTCATTTAGGTGAAAGTGAGTTGAAGTGTTTCTTAATAATATAAATAATGATAGTTAACTCCACTGTGTGGCTTTTCAGGCCGGTTTTGAGCATCTCTAGAGGGTTGTTCAGGTCACGTTCTCCCTGCGGCGATCGTCTGGATGAAACTATTAATATTCAGCCCTACGGAGAGACGACTCGTGCTCGTTTCAGCTTTGTGGATTATTGCAGTCGATAATGTGAGGTCATTAGTGTTTAATGCGACGCTCGCCGCAGGAGAACCGATGCGTTCGCCGTCCAAGAAAGCAGCAGTAGGGGGTCAGTCTTTGGAAATGGATGTGTGTGAGAAAATGTGGCAAAAATAAATATGTTTATTGGATGTGTGTTTACTTTTGAAAGCCAGTAAATGTACATTCGGTAAACATATTTGTTTTTCCATTTCATTCTGTCTGCTAATGTGTACTAGCTATCAGTATGGAGCTTCCCGAGCTATTAATGCTCGCTTGCATCAAATAGTTATTCAAGAAATAAATTCAATTAAGATTTAAAAAAAGAGCAAATGAAGCAATAATATTAAAATAAATAAAATAAAAAAAATAAAAGCACAAAAGAAGAAAATGTAAAAAATACATAAAATACTAATCTAAACAAATAAAAGAAAATCGGGGCAAATAAGATAAAATAATACAAATAAGAATGATAAATTTAAAAATAATATAAAATACTTCAAATAAAAAAACTCAATAATAAGATACAACAATGTAATTAGGAAAAAAGAGAAAAATTAAAAAAGACAATGAAATAATATAATATTATTATAATAAAATAAAATATAATAAGAAAAAAATAAAAAGAAGAACATTAGAAAATAAAACAAAAATAAGATAAAACAGCAAATAAAACAAAAAATAAAAAAATAGACTCATAAAATAAAATTATAAAAGCAGTATAAAACAAACATTCAAATGTAAAACAACAACAAAAATAATAATAAATAAATAAATAAAAACAATTTCATTAAAAGAAAAGGAGAAACAGTTAATGTAGTTAAGATAAAGTAATAAAACATAATATTAAAATGAAAGAAAATTAATATAAACAAATAAAATAGGATAAATGAATAAATAAATAAAGATGAAACAATAAAATGAATAAACAATAATGAAATACATTTAAATAAAAAAATATTAAATGAAAATAATAACAAAATTAAAAAACAAAACAAATTAGATAAAATTATAAATAAAATTAAAAACAGGCTAATAAAATAAAATAAGATACACATATAATATATATATATATATATATATATACACACACACACACAAAGTCATGGCCAAAAATATCGGCACCCTTGGTTAATATGATCAAAGAAGGCTGTGAAAATTAGTCTGTATTGTTAATCCTTTTGATATTTTATTAAAATAAATTCACAAAAATCTAACCTTTCATTGGATAATAATAATATAAACCATGTGGGGGGGGGCAAATATCATTATGAAATGTTTTTCTCTAACACACACACACATTGGCCACAATTAACGGCACACTTTTATTCAATACTTCAAAGAGGCTTTGAAACCGCCATTTGCCAGTTTAACAGCTCTATTTTGAATGTTCTCCTATAATGCCTGATGAGGTTAGAGAAACACCTGACACGAGATCAATACCATTCCTTCACCCAGAATAATCTCCAGACCTTTAGATTCCCAGCTTCATGTGGGGGTAAATATCTTATGAACTAAATCTCTTCAGTTCACCCTCAATACTCATCTTCTACAGGGTTCAGGTCAGAGAACAACTGACAAGAGATCAGAGACCCTTTATTCAATACTTCATCCAGAATCTCTCCAGACCCTTCAGATTCACAGCTTCTTTCTTCAAATGTTCTTCTCACTGTCTTCTAATGCCTGAGGGTTCAGTTCAGAGACACCTGACACGAGATCAGAGACATTCCTTCATCCAGAACCCTCCAGATCCTTCAGATTCACAGCTTCTTCTCTTCAGTTCACCTCACTCATCTTCTACAGGGTTCAGGTCAGAGAACACCTGACACGAGATCAGAGACCATTCCTTCATCCCGAATCACTCACAGATCCTTCAGATTCACAGCTTCTTCTCTTCAGTTCACCCTCACTCATCTTCTACAGGGTTCAGGTCAGAGAACACCTGACACGAGATCAGAGACCATTCCTTCATCCAGAATCACTCCAGATCCTTCAGATTCACAGCTTCTTCTCTTCAGTTCACCTCACTCATCTTCTACAGGGTTCAGATCAGAGAAGACCTGACACGAGATCAGAGACCATTCCTTCATCCAGAATCACTCCAGATCCTTCAGATTCACAGCTTCTTCTCTTCAGTTCACCTCACTCGTCTTCTACAGGGTTCAGGTCAGAGAACACCTGACACGAGATCAGAGACCATTCCTTCATCCAGAATCACTCCAGATCCTTCAGATTCACAGCTTCTTCTCTTCAGTTCACCCTCACTCATCTTCTACAGGGTTCAGGTCAGAGAACACCTGACACGAGATCAGAGACCATTCCTTCATCCAGAATCACTCCAGATCCTTCAGATTCACAGCTTCTTCTCTTCAGTTCACCTCACTCATCTTCTACAGGGTTCAGGTCAGAGAACACCTGACACGAGATCAGAGACCATTCCTTCATCCAGAATCACTCCAGATCCTTCAGATTCACAGCTTCTTCTCTTCAGTTCACCTCACTCATCTTCTACAGGGTTCAGATCAGAGAAGACCTGACAGAGATCAGAGAACCTTCATACCAGAATCAATCCAGACCTTCAGATTCACAGCTTCTTCTCTTCAGTTCATCACTCATCTTCTACAGGTTCAGGTTAGAGAACCCCTGACACGAGATCAGAGACCATCCTTCATCCAGAATCACTCCAGATCCTTCAGATTCACAGCTTCTCCTCTTCAGTTCACCTCACTCATCTTCTACAGGGTTCAGTTCAGAGAACACCTGACAAGAGATCAGAGACCAATCCTTCATCCAGAATCACTCCAGACCCTTTAGATTCACAGCTTCTCCTCTTCAGTTCATCTCACTCGTCTTCTACAGGGTTCAGTTCAGATAACACCTGACACGAGATCAGAGACCATTCCTTCATCCAGAATCACTCCAGATCCTTCAGATTCACAGCTCTCCTCTTCAGTTCACTCACTCATCTTCTACAGGGTTCAGGTCAGATAACACCTGACACGAGATCAGAGACCATTCCTTCATCCAGAATCACTCCAGATCCTTCAGATTCACAGCTTCTCCTCTTCAGTTCACCTCACTCATCTTCTACAGGGTTCAGGTCAGAGAACACCTGACAAGAGATCAGAGACCATTCCTTCATCCAGAATCACTCCAGATCTTCAGATTCACAGCTTCTCCTCTTCAGTTCATCTCACTCGTCTTCTACAGGGTTCAGGTCAGAGAACACCTGACAAGAGATCAGAGACCAATCCTTCATCCAGAATCACTCCAGATCCTTCAGATTCACAGCTTCTCCTCTTCAGTTCACCTCACTCATCTTCTACAGGGTTCAGGTCAGAGAACACCTGACACGAGATCAGAGACCATTCCTTCATCCAGAATCACTCCAGATCCTTCAGATTCACAGCTTCTTCTCTTCAGTTCACCTCACTCATCTTCTACAGGGTTCAGTTCAGAGAGACTGACACAAGATCATAGACCATTCCTTCATCCAGAATCTCTCCAGCTCCTCTTCAGTTCACCTCACTCATCTTCTACAGGGTTCAGGTCAGAGAACACCTGACAAGAGATCAGAGACCATTCCTTCATCCAGAATCACTCCAGATCCTTCAGATTCACAGCTTCTCCTCTTCATTTCATCTCACTCATCTTCTACAAGGTTCAGTTCAGAGAACACCTGACAGAGATCAGAGACCATTCCTTCATCCAGAATCACTCAGACCCTTCAGATTCACAGCTCTTCTCTTCAGTTCACTCACTCATCTTCTACAGGTTCAGGTTAGAGAACACCTGACAAGAGATCAGAGACCATTCCTTCATCCAGAATCACTCCAGATCCTTCAGATTCACAGCTTCTCCTCTTCAGTTCATCTCACTCATCTTCTACAGGGTTCAGTTCAGAGAAGGACACCTGACAAGAGATCAGATACCATTCCTTCATCCAGAATAATCCAGATCCTTCAGAGATTCACAGCTTCTCCTCTTCAGTTTCACTCATCTTCTACAGGGTTCAGGTCAGAGACCTCCTGACGAGAATCAGAGACCATTCCTTTCCAGAATCTCCTAGACCCTTCAGATTCACAGCTTCTCTCTCTTCAGTTCACCTCACTCATCTTCTACAGGGTTCAGGTCAGAGAACACCTGACAAGAGATCAGAGACCATCCTTCATCCAGAATCACTCCAGATCCTTCAGATTCACAGCTTCTCCTCTTCAGTTCACCTATCATCTTCTACAGGGTTCAGGTCAGAGAACACCTGACAAGAGATCAGAGACCATTCCTTCATCCAGAATCACTCCAGATCCTTCAGATTCACAGCTTCTTCTCTTCAGTTCACCTCACTCATCTTTTACAGGGTTCAGGTCAGAGAACACCTGACACGAGATCAGAGACCATTCTTCATCCAGAATCTCTCCAGATCGTTCAGATTCACATCTTCTCCTCTTCAGTTCACCTCACTCATCTTCTACAGGGTTCAGGTCAGAGAACACCTGACAGAGTCAGAGACCATTCCTTCATCCAGAATCACTCCAGATCCTTCAGATTCACAGCTTCTCCTCTTCAGTTCACCTCACTCATCTTCTACAGGGTTCAGGTTAGAGAACACCTGACAAGAGACAGAGACCATTCTTCATCCAGAATCACTCCAGATCCTTCAGATTCACAGCTTCTCCACTTCAGTTCATCTCACGTCTTCTACAGGGTTCAGTTCAGAGAAGACCTGACAAGAGATCAGATACCATTCCTTCATCCAGAATCACTCCAGATCCTTCAGATTCACAGCTTCTCCTCTTCAGTTCACTCATCTTCTACAGGGTTCAGGTCAGAGAACTCCTCACACGAGATCAGAGACCATTCCTTCATCCAGAATCTCTCCAGATCCTTCAGATTCACAGCTTCTCCTCTTCAGTTCACCTCACTCATCTTCTACAGGGTTCAGGTCAGAGAACACCTGACAAGAGATCAGAGACCATTCCTTCATCCAGAATCACTCCAGATCCTTCAGATTCACAGCTTCTCCTCTTCAGTTCACCTCACTCATCTTCTACAGGGTTCAGGTTAGAGAACACCTGACAAGAGATTAGAGACCATTCCTTCATCCAGAATCACTCCAGATCCTTCAGATTCACAGCTTCTCTCTTCAGTTCATCTCACTCATCTTCTACAGGTTCAGTCAGAGAACACCTGACACGAGATCAGAGACCATTCCTTCATCCAGAATCTCTCCAGATCCTTCAGATTCACAGCTTCTCCTCTTCAGTTCATCTCACTCGTCTTCTACAGGGTTCAGTTCAGAGAAGACCTGACAAGAGATCAGAGACCATTCCTTCATCCAGAATCACTCCAGATCCTTCAGATTCACAGCTTCTTCTCTTCAGTTCATCTCACTCATCTTCTACAGGGTTCAGGTCAGAGAACACCTGACAAGAGATCAGAGACCATTCCTTCATCCAGAATCTCTCCAGATCCTTCAGATTCACAGCTTCTTCTCTTCAGTTCATCTCACTCATCTTCTACAGGGTTCAGGTCAGAGAACACCTGACACGAGATCAGAGACCATTAACTTCATCCAGAATACTCCAGATCCTTCAGATTCACATTCTTTCTCTTCAGTTCACCTCACTCATCTTCTACAGGGCTCAGTTCAGAGAAGACCTGACAAGAGATCAGAGACCATTCCTTCATCCAGAATCACTCCAGATCCACAGCTTCTTCTCTTCAGTTCATCTCACTCGTCTTCTACAGGGTTCAGTTCAGAGAAGACCTGACAAGAGATCAGAGACCATTCCTTCATCCAGAATCACTCCAGATCATTCAGATTCACAGCTTCTCCTCTTCAGTTCACCTCACTCATCTTCTACAGGGTTCAGGTTAGAGAACACCTGACAAGAGATCAGAGACCATTCCTTCATCCAGAATCACTCCAGATCCTTCAGATTCACAGCTTCTCCTCTTCAGTTCACCTCACTCATCTTCTACAGGGTTCAGGTTAGAGAACACCTGACAAGAGATCAGAGACCATTCCTTCATCCAGAATCACTCCAGATCCTTCAGATTCACAGCTTCTTCTCTTCATTTCATCTCACTCGTCTTCTACAGGGTTCAGTTCAGAGAAGACCTGACACGAGATCAGAGACCATTCCTTCATCCAGAATCTCTCCAGATCCTTCAGATTCACAGCTTCTTCTCTTCAGTTCATCTCACTCGTCTTCTACAGGGTTCAGTTTATAGAAGACCCGACAAGAGATCAGAGACCATTCCTTCATCCAGAATCACTCCAGATCCTTCAGATTCACAGCTTCTTCTCTTCAGTTCATCTCACTCGTCTTCTACAGGGTTCAGTTCAGAGAAGACCTGACACGAGATCATAGACCATTCCTTCATCCAGAATCTCTCCAGCTCCTCTTCAGTTCACCTCACTCATCTTCTACAGGGTTCAGGTCAGAGAAACACCTGACAAGAGATCAGAGACCATTCCTTCATCCAGAATCTCTCAGATCCTTCAGATTCACAGCTTCCTCTTCAGTTCACCTCACTCATCTTCTACAGGGTTCAGGTCAGAGAACACCTGACAAGAGATCAGAGACCATTCCTTCATCCAGAATCACTCCAGATCCTTCAGATTCACAGCTTCTCCTCTTCAGTTCACTCACTCATCATTCTACAGGGTTCAGGTTAGAGAACACCTGACAAGAGATCAGAGACCATTCCTTCATCCAGAATCACTCCAGATCCTTCAGATTCACAGCTTCCCTCTTCAGTTCATCACACTCTCCTTCTTCTACAGGGTTCAGTCAGAGAAGACCTGACACGAGATCAGAGACCATTCCTTCATCCAGAATCTCTCCAGATCCTTCAGATTCACAGCTTCTCCTCTTCAGTTCATCTCACTCGTCTTCTACAGGGTTCAGTTCAGAGAAGACCTGACAAGAGATCAGAGACCATTCCTTCATCCAGAATCACTCCAGATCCTTCAGATTCACAGCTTCTTCTCTTCAGTTCATCTCACTCGTCTTCTACAGGTTCAGTTCAGAGAAGACCTGACAAGAGATCAGAGACCATTCCTTCATCCAGAATCTCTCCAGATCCTTCAGATTCATAGCTTCTTCTCTTCAGTTCACCTCACTCATCTTCTACAGGGTTCAGTTCAGAGAACACCTGGCGTGAGATCAGAGACCATTCCTTCATCCAGAATCTCTCCAGATCCTTCAGATTCACAGCTTCTCCTCTTCAGTTCATCACTCATCTTCTACAGGGTTCAGGTCAGAGAACACCTGACACGAGACCAGAGACCATTCCTTCATCCAGAAAACCCAGATCCTTCAGATTCACAGCTTCTCCGCTTCAGTTCATCATCTTCTCTAGGGGTTCAGGTCAGAGAACAGCTGACAGAGAATCAGAGCCCATTCCTTCATCCAGAATCTCTCCAGATCCTTCAGATTCACAGCTTCTCCTCTTCAGTTCACCTCACTCATCTTCTACAGGGTTCAGGTCAGAGAACACCTGACAAGAGATCAGAGACCATTCCTTCATCCAGAATCACTCCAGATCCTTCATATTCACAGTTTCTCCTCTTCAGTTCACCTCACTCATCTTCTACAGGGTTCAGGTTAGAGAACACCTGACAAGAGATCAGAGACCATTCCTTCATCCAGAATCACTCCAGATCCTTCAGATTCACAGCTTCTCCACTTCAGTTCATCTCACTCGTCTTCTACAGGGTTCAGTTCAGAGAAGACCTGACAAGAGATCAGATACCATTCCTTCATCCAGAATAACTCCAGATCCTTCAGATTCACAGCTTCTCCTCTTCAGTTCACTCATCTTCTACAGGGTTCAGGTCAGAGAACTCCTGACACGAGATCAGAGACCATTCCTTCATCCAGAATCTCTCCAGATCCTTCAGATTCACAGCTTCTCCTCTTCAGTTCACCTCACTCATCTTCTACAGGGTTCAGGTCAGAGAACACCTGACAAGAGATCAGAGACCATTCCTTCATCCAGAATCACTCCAGATCCTTCAGATTCACAGCTTCTCCTCTTCAGTTCACCTCACTCATCTTCTACAGGGTTCAGGTTAGAGAACGCCTGACAAGAGATCAGAGACCATTCTTCATCCACAATCACTCCAGATCCTTCAGATTCACAGCTTCTTCTCTTCAGTTCTCACATCGTCTTCTACAGGGTTCAGGTCAGAGAACAGCTGACACGAGATCAGAGACCATTCCTTCATCCAGAATCTCTCCAGATCCTTCAGATTCACAGCCTTCCTCTTCAGTTCACCTCACTCATCTTCTACAGGTTCAGGTCAGAGAACACCTGACAAGAGATCAGAGGACCATTCTTCATCCAGAATCACTCCAGATCCTTCATATTCACAGCTTCTCCTCTTCAGTTCACCTCACTCATCTTCTACAGGGTTCAGGTTAGAGAACACCTGACAAGAGATCAGAGACCATTCCTTCATCAGAATCACTCCAGATCCTTCAGATTCACAGCTTCTCCACTTCAGTTCATCTCACTCGTCTTCTACAGGGTTCAGGTTCAGAGAAGACCTGACAAGAGATCAGATAATCCTTCCATCAGAAATCACTCCAATCCTTCAGATTCACAGCTTCTCCTCTTCAGTTCACTCATCTTCTACAGGGTTCAGGTCAGAGAACTCCTGACACGAGATCAGAGACCATTCCTTCATCCAGAATCTCTCCAGATCCTTCAGATTCACAGCTTCTCCTCTTCAGTTCACCTCACTCATCTTCTACAGGGTTCAGGTCAGAGAACACCTGACAAGAGATCAGAGACCATTCCTTCATCCAGAATCACTCCAGATCCTTCAGATTCACAGCTTCTCCTCTTCAGTTCACCTCACTCATCTTCTACAGGGTTCAGGTTAGAGAACACCTGACAAGAGATCAGAGACCATTCCTTCATCCAGAATCACTCCAGATCCTTCAGATTCACAGCTTCTTCTCTTCAGTTCATCTCACTCGTCTTCTACAGGGTTCAGTTCAGAGAAGACCTGACACGAGATCAGAGACCATTCCTTCATCCAGAATCTCTCCAGATCCTTCAGATTCACAGCTTCTCCTCTTCAGTTCATCTCACTCGTCTTCTACAGGGTTCAGTTCAGAGAAGACCTGACAAGAGATCAGAGACCATTCCTTCATCCAGAATCACTCCAGATCCTTCAGATTCACAGCTTCTTCTCTTCAGCAGTTCATCTCACTCGTCTTCTACAGGGTTCAGTTTCAGAGAAGACCTGAATGGCATAGAGAGAAGCTTGGTTTTGTGCAGAGACCATTCCTTGTGTTGTTTTTTGAGTTTGTGTTTGGATAATTGTACTTGGAAGATCCAGAATCTCTCCAGATCCTTCAGATTCACAGCTTCTTCTCTTCAGTTCATCTCACTCATCTTTTTTTATCTACAGGGTTCAGGTCATTTGAGAACATGATGCCTGTGTCTACACGAGATCAGAGACCATTCCTTCATCCAGAAAATAACCCACAACATCAAAAATACAGATCCTTCAGATTGTACACATGGGTACTTCTTCTCTTCCTGTGTTCACCTCACTCATCTTCTACAGGTTTGCTCAGTTCAGAGAAGACCTGGCATTTTTTAGAGATCAGAGACCATTCCTTCATCCAGAATCACTCCAGATCCACAGCTTCTTCTCTTCAGTTCATCTCACTCGTCTTCTACAACTGAATATGGTTTGTTTTTGGAGTTCAGATAATTTTTTTTGAAGACTCCCGAAAACATGTGGTGATCAGAGTGCTGTTTGACCATTTTTTTAAGGTTTTCATCCCCGAGACTCACTCCAGATCATTCTGCAGATTCACAGCTTCTCCTCTGGAGAGTCAGTTTGGCACCTCACTCATCTTCTACAGGGTTCAGGTTAGAGAAATACACCTCCTCTTCCAGACAGTTTCGTAACATTTTATGTTGATTAGATCAGAGACCATTCCTTCATTTTTGCCAGGTGGAATGGGGATTTTCACTCCAGCTCTATCCTTCAGATTCACAATTTGTGAAGCTCAATTATCTCCTCTTCAGTTCACCTCACAAAATCATCTTTGTCTACAGGTTCAGGTTAGTGAGAATTACAGGAATTTGGGTCTTTGTTTTCTGACATTTATATTTCTGAGATCAGAGACCATTCCGGATTCATCCAGAATCACTCCTGGAGATCCTTCAAAATTGATTCACAGCTTCTTCTCTTCAGAGATTTCATCTCACTCATAAGTCTTCTACAGGGTTCCGTTCAGAGAAGATGACACGTGTATTTGATAAAAAAATATTCATAATGAGATTTCCCCCCCTTTATTCCTTCATTAACCAGAATCTCTTTTTGTGATTAAAAAAAAAAAGATCAAAAGAATTAAAAATGCAGATTAATTTTCACAGCTTCTTCTCTTTTACAGTTTTTTTGGCATCTGTATGTACTCGTCTTCTACAGGGTTATAATATTAGTTCAAACGATTAATCGAAATTGACCCAAAATAAATAACAAGTTTAGATCAGAAAATGTGTGTGTAATGTTGTAATTCCTTCATCCAGAATATAAATACACTCCAGATGTATATGTTTAAACAGATTCACAGCTTCTTCTCTTTAAATATATTTATATATAATATAGTTCATCTGAATATAAAACAATACATCTGTAAATAATTTCTAAAAATATACTGTAGGGTTTTATACACACATAATAAATATACAGAGAAGACTGACACGAGATCATATATTATGAAATAAAAACCATTCCTTCATCCAGAATCTCTCCTGCTTAATCTTCAGTTCACCTCACTAATATATAATACATATTGTATATATATACAGGGTTCAGGTCAGAGAACACCTGACTTTAAGAGATCAGAGATTACAATTCCTTCATCCAGAATCACTCCAATTACGTTACTTAGTTACTTTTTATGGAAATTCGTTACAGCTTCTCCTCTTCAGTTCACCTCACTCATCTTCTACAGGGTTTTTAAATATGAGCAGGTCTTGATAGTTTGTTTTTAACACCTGACAAGTTATATTTATAGCAAATGAAAAGACCATTCATTCATCCAAAAAGTGTAATGAATACTCCAGATCCTTCCGATTCACAGCTTCTCCTCTTCTGATCGAGTAAATCACTCATGTTCTACAGGTTTTCAGGTCAGAACACAGGAGAAGATTTAACACTCTTCAGCAATAAAAAAAAGAAAAATTTCTAAAGTAATTTGTGTTTATTAGTATGGTTGAACTGGATCATCAAAGGTCAGCAGCAAACACATCGGTTAATAAAATGAGATTAGATATATTTGTGTTGTTAACATATTTAATTATTGCAGGTTTGCATAATATTCTGAGTTTGCATTTCACTGTTTTAATTCATTTTGATGAATACTAAATCTGTTTTGTGCGAGTGTGGATGAATTATTACACATTCATATTTAGTCTAGATTAGATCTACAGTAAGATCATGTTCACACGGCACACGTCAGTCAATAAATGGAAAAAAGTAACTCAGATATTTTCTAGTAATTTAAAAAGTAATGCGTTACTTTACTAGTTACTTGAAAAAAGTAATATTATACTTGTAATGCGTTACCCCCAACACTGATATAATTGATCAAATGCTATACAGTTTTGCTATTCCTCTTGGTGGTAAGGCAGAGGTTCTTACACAAGAAGCAGTTAATCAAGCATTATGTGCTGCAGTCTCTCTGTAGAGTCGCTCTGGTCCAGATGATTGAGTCTGAACTTCAGCGTGAGCGATAGCTGTTCAGATCCACATCAGTCACGTGCAGCAGACAGACGCACAATATCTGTCTGTCTGCTGAAATATACGATCCAATAAGTGCTAAGTACAGGTCAGCGGAGCGAGCGATAAGATCAGCTGTTTCCAGCCAGAGTCTGAATAACACACAGCATCCGCATCGATCGCCGCGTCTCATCACGGCCGAGAGGAAATATTGATGAAACACAGGAGCTGCAGCCCATCAATAACACACATCTTCATTCGTCTGCCTTCACAGTACATTTCACATTTATCACAATATTTTATCTTATATCTTTGTGTATGTTTCATATGTTTTTATATGAAATGTTTTAAATATTTTTTAAATATTTTAAATTAATAAAATACAGATATTAAAATAAATAATTTACATATACACATTTTTTAATCTAAAATATATAATACAATAAATTATATCGAAATATAAAAGAAGTATATAAATTACACAAATTAATACAAAATAATAAAGAAATTTAAATGACTGACTATATACAGTATATTTCAAATTCATGACAATTTTTTTATTATTACGATATGTTTAAAAAAAAATATTATTTATTTTAAATATTTTATTAAAAAAAATATATTATTAATAAAAAATACATATATAAAAATAAATCATATGTATAAAACATATATAAAAACAAATAATATATATATATATATAATATATATAATATTAAAACAATTAATTTAATTTTTTTCAATCTAAAATTAACATGAAATGAGATAAAGTAGGATAATATAAGATAAATAATATACAACAAATACAATTAATAAAACTATATTAATATGCATATATTCTATTTATATTTTATATTATTATTTTCATAATATTAAAAATAATAAAACATTTAATTATATATAATTATACAATTTCTATACAAGATAAAAAATAAAACAATGCATATATATAATTTATTTTAAATATTTAATAAAATAGTCAACTATAATAAAAAATATAAATATAAAATAATACATGTAATTCGTATTTAAATGTAAATATGTATACATAAATTATATATATAATATATATATATATATATATACTTTTATATATAATAATAATAATAATAATAATAATAATTATTATTATTATTATCACCATCATCATCATCATCACTAAACATGTAATATTTACATTTGACATTTAATATAAAAAATAAGTCAAGCATGAATGAATATGTATTAATATACATGCTGGAATAACTTTTCATATAAGATTTAGTAAACTGCATTATATATAATTCATAACTGTTTTCTCTGTAAGACTGTCTCTGGACATCAGACTGATTGTGTTTTCTATCGTGTGAAACACAGCATCCATTAACGGCCTAGACAATCCCGCGTCTGATTTCCAGAAGACTGAAGCGTTCGCACTAATGGAGTCCTGATCTTACAAGCCTTTCATAATTAGACCAATTTAGGCCGGCTAACGAGGCCGTGTGAAGTCCAGAGGGAAAACATTTGGTGTTTGTTCTGGGAAAAGCTCAACAGGAGAGATTACGATTGTTTGGAGAAACTCAGATGACGTATAAAACTGAACAGAACGGATGAAGCGCTTACTGTAATGCTCTCCTTCATGAGTGTGTGTGTGCAGCGACTGTAAACACAGCTCAAATCCTCCTCAGAGGAACGTACCTGACGAGTTAAAGCACAGAAACACTGATGAAATCTCCCTCCAGCAGAGGAATAACTACTGCTTTCCAATAGAAAATCTAATCAATTACAGTACTACAATATTTGATATTCTGGTGGAGCTGTAATCAAAAGCCGCTTAAAGCTTAAAATATAGCTTAAATATAGCTTAAATACAAGCTTAAAATATAGTATAGCATATAATAAAATATAACACTAAATATGTATACAGTCTTTCAAAACATTAGGATTTGGTTGTGTTATAGTAAAACAAAAATGTCAAATAAATGTAAAATTCTTAAACTTAACCTTAAAATATTCAACTTAAAATAGAATGAAATACTTAAATTAATATTAAAATGATTTCTAATCTCATTGCATGCTAAAACTAAAGTTAAAGTATTAAAAAAATATAAATGTATTTCAAATATGTATAATAATATGTAATAAATATATTTAATAAAATAAGATGAAAATAAGATAAAACAAAAAATATTAAAAAGTGAAGAAAATACACTTAATTTTTTTTTAAATAAAACAGAATAAAATAAACATAAAAAAAAATACCATAAAAGTAAAACAGGAAACAATTAAGATATGGAAAACTGTATTGAAAAAAAAAGAATAATAAAATAATATATATATATATATATATATATAAATCATCTTAAAATATTAAAGCCAGAATATAATTAAATATCTTAAATATTTATAACCTCAATACATGTTAAAATTAAATGTAGAATATAAAATTAGAAATATATTTAAAATATATAAAATATTTACAATGTAATTTATATTTGAGATATTACAATATTTAATTCAACATAGGCTCTCATCCTTAAAATATTGAACGCAGAATTGTACAAAATGCTAAATATTTTTTTAATATTAAAATCGTTTATAATCTCAATGCATGTTATTAAATGTAAAATATTTAACATATAATTATCAAAATAATATTTTGACCTCAATGTATTGTAAAATATTAAATTATTAATATTAAAATATGTATAACCTCAATGTGTTATAACACTTTAAATATTAAAATCAGAAACCAATATTAATATTAAAATAATGTTAAATAAAAAAATATAAAAATTGTGTATAACCTCAGTATACGTTTTGATACTTAAAATAATACAAATTAGAACAAATATTTTAAATAATACTTTTGAATATTACAATTGTAACTTCAATGTGTGTTTTTACTAGTGCAGGGCAACGGTTAATCGCAATTAATCACATCCAAAATAAAAGTTTTTGTGTATATAATATATATGTACATTATTATGTATGAATATATATATATATATATATATATATATATATATATATATATATATAAAGAAAGACACATACAGTATATATTTTGAAAATATTTACATGTATTTACATGCATATAATTCATATTGTATATAATATATTTAATACATTCATGCGTGTGTATTTATAGATACATAATAAATATACACAGTACACACACATATATTATGTAAACAAACACTCTTGAATGCAATTAATCGCGATTAATCGTTGCCTAGCACTAGTTTTTACACTTAAAAAAACTAAATCAAAATATAAATACATAAATATTAAACTTAATATTTAAAATATTATATATAATATATATATATATATATATATATATATATATACACCCATACACATCCTCTAAAGCTTCCCCAAAATTACAAAATAATAATAATAATTTTTTAAGAACCCTAACAAACACTATCTGTGCTATTAGCTTCCAGTCACTGAGCATAATGTAACAGCAGCGGTCAGTAACGATGCCGCCCGGAGCAGCGATGACCCGGCAGCTGTGATCCGCATCTGAAAGGAGCATCAGCGTGTATGGCTCGTATATATGTGAGCCCCTGGAGCTCCGGCAAGCGCAGTGCCAGGTTTTAACCTGCCCTGGAGAAACGTGGCTCTGCGCACACCAGGTGGCCTGGAAAAGAGCCAGCGTACCAATGTTACGACGGGCACCCGGGGAAGAGAGCGAGAGCTTGTCAGAACTGGCCTCGTCTGCCACGCAGAAGCCATGAACTCTCCGCCACCAAACATGGCTGCCACGAAAACTCCACTAATTAGTCCCTTAATGACTCCCAGGCTTGGCAAACACGCTGCTACAACTTCATCATAAATAAATTAGCAGATAAATAGTTAAGGAACTCATTATAACTCAATAACAAGATGTCGGGGCACCGCGGTCAAGCGTCGCAGCAGCCCCTCCTGGTGGTCAATCTAATCTACATCATAGCTGACAACATGCGCTAAATATTGGGGTAACATAAAACGCTAACATGAAATCAAAACTGATGCTATTTACTTCCAATCTATTAAAAAAATGGTTGAAAACACTATATTATGACTTTAATGAGGGGAAAAAAAGCATAAGGATTGCACTTAAGTGAGAAGATTAGCATGACAGCAAGTAGCTAGCTGCCCTGTGGCGAACTTGTCATCATAATTTCTCTCTACCTGGTAGATTGAACCAGCATATGCTGGTTAGGTGGTCATGTGCTGGCCCTAAGCAAGTAGCTCCTGCTCAAGACCATCTTAAACCAGCTCATGACCAGTGTAAACCAGCTCAAACCAGCAGACATGCTTCAAAACATACCTAACCAGCATATGCTGTTTTTTTTCAACAGGTTATATATCCAGAAATACAATTGAAATACTCAGAATTGATTACTATATCATGTTTTAAATGAGAAATAGCTTGTGGTTTCATCATATTAGCATGATAGCATGTAGCTAGCTGTCCTGTTGAGAACTTCTCATCATAATTTATCTTTATACATCCAGGAATTCATCACATAATGAAAGTAAAATAGGTATTGATCACTATATCACGATTTAAATTAGAAATACTGTGTGATTTTATGAGATTAGCATGATAGCGTGTAGCTTGCTGTCCTGTTGCAAATTTGTTGTCATAATTTCTCATTATATATCCGTGTATAGATCACATTATGAAAGTAAAATTAATTTTGATCACTATATCAAGACTTCAATGAGAAATAGTGTGATTTTGGGAGATTAGCATTATAGCAAGAAGCTAGACACCCTTTTGCGTCATAATTACTCAATATATATCCAGAATTCATTCGATTAGCATGATAGCAAGTAGCTAGCTATCCTGCTGCGAACATTTCTTCCTCATTATATATCCATGTATAGATCACATTATGAAAGTAAAATTGATTTTGATCACTATATCAAGACATTAATGAGAACCACTTTGTGATTCATGAGATTAGCAGGATAGCAAGAAGCTAGTCTTGAAACTAGCTAGCCATGACACTCCAAATAATGGTACTCCGAGACAGGATCGTGTTTTGCGCTAATGCTAAGTATATGATGGATAGCAAGGATGGAGACTATACTAGCGCGCCAAGGAGACTTGTTCATTAGCTGGTATGAAAAAACATAAGCTGTGAATGGACTAGCCGTGCAATATCTGAGACGTGAGGTGAGAAGGTGATACATGACTGGGATTTGATTTACTAAAACAACGCCCACTTAGCTAA
>CM049815.1:2873555-2901055 GCA_027422405.1 Ptychobarbus kaznakovi
AAGCGAAAACTGTAAATGAAACAACATGTTTCCAGTCCCTCAGAGTTTTAATGTGAAACAAACGCCACAGCTGCACTGGAACAACATGGCCGCTTCGCTTGGTGTTGCTTTGACAAACACCTCTATATCTACAAATATATCACATTTATTGGAGCGGTGATCTATTTCCTCTCAGCATCGCACTCTTATTTAGGAAAAAAAACAAGAGAAAAGGCCCAGCAGAAGCGTCCTCACAGATGAGCGCGGCTACACCGGGTGACAATCCACTTCATCTTCCCGCGCTTTACACTCCGAGAGCAAGCAAGCAGAGGTCGCGATTTACCCGATAGATGGCTTTTTATCTCTTCCCGCCGGAATAAAAAAATAAAAACCAAATGACATTATTAATAATACAATTATTATTATTACACACGATACTAGTGACAACCAACAAACATAGTAAAAATAATGACTAATACAATTGATATCAAATGCATCTAGTGGTGTTTTGTAATAATTAAAGGAACAGTGCACCCAAAAATGAAAACTCTCATCATTTACTCATCATGTCAGTCCAGATTTAAAGGTTTGTAAGATGTGGGAAAAGATATTTACTACTAATTTTGATCAAAATAAAAACTAGAATTAGATGTATTCTAGTCTTTTCCATTTGTACACATACTTTACAAAACACATCATTTGCATACAATGTGACACTGTCACATAAGGGACATGTTTTACTACCTCCCATAACTTTTGCGTCTGAAAGGGAAACTCCTACAAATGCATATTCAATAAGGTCAGACACAAATATAACGGTGTCTGTATAAAACTGTATTAGCATACAGTAGGCTACTGTTTAATCTTCTAAATACATGTGAAAAGTATTCTATTTCCAGTAGATGTTCTAATGTTTTCACTATGAATTATAGCCTACTAAGAAACGTACATCTTTAAAGTGAATTTTACATTAATTTTACTAGTTTAATAAGCCCAGTTATAGGCCTATACAAACATTACAAAATTTGCCAAATCAAATTAAAAATACAATAAATCCCCAAAAACGACACAACTGTAGCGTAAAAATATGATTAAAACGTGTTGCACGAAAAATGCCACTTATGTTACAAAATCTTGGATCTCTGGAACTCACAGAGATTGTTATTATCCTATTTTAAACTTTTAGTCTATACGCTTTCTAGGCTAGGCTAACATAGTTTGTTCACAAACTTTTATCTCATCTAGAGCCCTTAAATGCATATCGTCCTCATGTTTTTAGCAAACCATGAGATCATTCACTACCTTCTCCCTTCTTCATTTTTAAAGTTAGACATCAACTTTATTAGTTGGCTATTCCTCAATATATGCATTATAAACAATATAGCCTAACTAAAAAAATTATAAAATATAAAATAATTCCTGTTTTCTGATTACTTTTTTTTGTTGTAAAAAGTGTATAGGGTCGCTAAAGACACGAGGTATGTTAATGTGTAAATAATTGTTTTCCTGCTCACTGATTCAATAGCTGTGTTTCCATCCACCTATTGTATTGCACATTTTAGAATATCGCATAAAAAAACACTGGATGGAAATGGAAAGATGTGCATAAATTCTAAATTTTTACATTTGTGTAGGATAAACGTTTTATCCGTTAAGAAAAAATATGCATAAACTACAATGGAAACACATTTACTGAGTAAATTCCTCCATGTGCATCATAAAAGTCATATGACAACATGATGTTTCACTCAAAATTACGAGATGGTCCTCACTGCAGAACACAAGATTCAGGGAGCGAGGTTTGATCCAGATCCAACTCCTACTACCTTACATAGCCTATACTAACCTACCCGTCTCCACCCCCTGATCCCTAAACCCACCCATCTCAACCACTAAACCTACCATCTCTCACACCCTGATCCCTAAACGCACCCAACTCAACCCTAAAACCTAGCATCTCTCACCCCCTGATCCCTAACCCACCATCTCCACCCCTAAACCTACCATCTCTCCACCCCCTGATCACTAACCCAACCATCTCCCCCTAAACCTACCATCTCTCCACCCCTGATCCCTAAACCAACCCATCTCCACCCCTAAACCTACCATCTCTCACCCCCTGATTCCTAAACACCCTCTCCACCCCTAAACCTACCATCTCTCCACCCCTGATCCCTAACCCACACCATCTCCACCCCTAAACCTACCATCTCCTCCACCCCCTGATCCCTAAACGCACCCAACTCAACCCCTAAACCTACCATCTCTCCACCCCCTGATCCTAAACCCACCCAACTCAACCACTAAACCTACCATCTCTCCACCCCCTGATCCCTAAACGCACCCAACTCAACCCCTAAAACCTACCATCTCTCCACCCCCTGATCCCTAACCCACCCATCTCCACCCTAAACCTACCATCTCCACCCCCTGATCCCTAACCCACCCATCTCCACCCCTAAACCTACCATCTCCACCCCTGATCCCTAAACCCACCCATCTCCACCCCTAAACCTACCATCTCCACCCCTGATCCCTAAACCCACCCATCTCCACCCCTAAACCTACCATCTCCACCCCCTGATCCCTAACCCACCCATCTCCACCCTAAACCTACCATCTCTCCACCCCCTGATCCCTAAACGCACCCAACTCAACCCCTAAAACCTACCATCTCTCCACCCCCTGATCCCTAACCCACCCATCTCCACCCTAAACTACCATCTCTCCACCCCCTGATCCCTAAACCCACCCATCTCCACCCCTAAACCTACCATCTCCACCCCTGATCCCTAAACCCACCCATCTCCACCCTAAACCTACCATCTCCACCCCCTGATCCCTAACCCACCCATCTCCACCCCTAAACCTACCATCTCCACCCCCTGATCCCTAACCCACCCATCTCCACCCCTAAACCTACCATCTCTCCACCCCCTGATCCCTAAACGCACCCAACTCAACCCCTAAACCTACCATCTCTCCACCCCCTGATCCCTAACCCACCCATCTCCACCCCTAAACCTACCATCTCTCCACCCCCTGATCCCTAAACGCACCCAACTCAACCCCTAAACCTACCATCTCTCCACCCCTGATCCCTAACCCACCCATCTCCACCCCTAAACCTACCATCTCCACCCCCTGGATGTGGATCCAACTCCGCCCCTGGATTGTTGTTCTGCTGTTAGGGGCTACTGAAAATTACCGCAGGCATAAAACAAAAGAATATCATCAGCAAAAATTTAACTGGTTTGAATGGTTTTACTGCAGAGCAATTACTGTATGCAGTGAAATATAAACGTCACTGTCATTTGATGGTGGATGTGGTAAATAAGCAAATATTGATTTTGAAGTTATTGAAAATGATAGTTTTGATAATATGGTAGAGATCGTGAATATGAGCCAGTGGAAGCTCTAACGATGACAGCGATTGTAAAATCATTTGCTCAAATTGAACCCTTACAAGTTTCAGAAGGTAACGAAATATGCTTTATTTTATTATTTTGGTAATTGTCCTCAAGTTTTATTTTTTTGTTTTATTTTGCTATTGCAGCAGTTAGAGATTCGCCCGTGCTGGATATATGCGGGTCTCCAAAGAAACGAATATCATGATTGGCGAAACATTCATGCATTTAAAGGCTAGTTTATTTGACCATAATCATTCATTACATCACATTACCTCTGTCTTTGTCCCATTTTTATTCTTCTCTTATTTAATTTTCTTCCCGGGCACCAAAGGGCTTCGGTCTTTTTGACACAGTGATAATTTATAAGTGAACGTCTTTTACAATCAAGTACCTGATGTATGTGGAAGTGCGGCTGTAGTCCAATTTTTGGGGGCGATCGCTTTTTTTGTACAATTTTAAATTTATAGTATTGAAGTAGAATTGGTAAAAAGAGTAAAACAAAAATTCTTCACTAATTTTGGGAAGTCCACTCAGCCCATGGATCGGTGATGCCCCAAGCATTTGCCTATTCCGCCTATGCCATGGGCCGCTGTTCTGACGATTTGTGCTACCCGTTCAGATTGTACTACCTCCCATTAAAAAAAGATAGGTAGCACAAATCGATAGCGAAAAATGCTACCTATCAGATTGTGCTACCAGCATCTTATTCGTGTGGTTTGATGCTTTTTTTAATGTCCATACCTACCCCTACCCGTCCAGACCTACCCTATAACCTAAACGTACCCTTAAAACAATCCAAATATATTATTGGTAGCACAATCTGATAGGTAGCATGTTTTGTCGGTACACCGGCCCTGGTTTAAACAACTTCAACTAACCTGCTTTATCTACTGTCGTACTTAACTCGAAAGAGAAAACAGACCATATTTATACAATTAACAGAATATGCGTTTCACTTATGAGCATTTGCATTCCTGTATTAGCATAGAGTTTTAGAATTTAAGCATAAAACACAATTAATTTCCTCTAAACCCCTCAGTTCCACACTCACACTGAGTCAAGTCCAAGTAGAGCGTGGCTTTAGCAGTGACTGATGATTTGTTTTGCTCACACTGGCCTCGGGCGTCAGGAGTCGCTGCACCCAACAGACCTGTGTGCATGCTAGCATGAGCCGCCCTTTTCTGAGGCTAACCGGGCCAAATCAAGTCATGATTAATAACGCGATAGAGGCAGAAGTGGAAATGCCCACACGCTGCTGTACATGGTTAGTGTACAAACAATTACTCCGCCCCAACCCCCCCGACATACAAATTAAGATTCTGCCATGCTAATCTGCCTGATCGTACGAGAGCCATTCATTACGGTCCACTTTGAGAGAAAAACGGCAAATCTCTGTTCGCCCACTTGCCGTATACAGCTGCTGTCTATCAGACGCCATGCAGCTGATTCATCACAGTGCTCACAATGAGCTAAAACGTTAGCATACTGACAGAAGTGACAGAATCAGAGTCATAATAGCTAAACGCTAAGTCTGATATGTTTGTTTTACTCATTTTAGAGGCTTTTGAAAAGCTAGCAATCAACTATTTTCCTTTTTTTGAATCTGCGGATATCTTTTTGCCAAAGCTAAATTGCCATGTTAGACTGTGTTAAAATGAAAAAAAGAAACAACCCTCATGCTAAAACAAACAGAAAATCTAGCTTTTTTTTAGCAAGCTAACACAGAAATAAAGAGAAAACTACGAGACATCATTGAAGACAGAATAATAAAATCTACGCTAAACTATTAAATCTGACAATTGGATTCGACTGCGCCCTCGGAGAAGCTAACAGCTATGTGTTATATGATTATTAGCTTTTCCTGGTGTGTTTGATGTTTTAAAGGCTTTTAAAAGAAGCTAGCAATCATCTAAATTATTTTATCTGTGGAGGCCTTTTGGCTAATGCTACTGCTAAAATACCACATAATAGAAACATTTTGTGTAGACGTCACCGCTACGTCCCTCGCAGCTGCGCGCGCATTGTGGTGGCAGAAACACAGTAAAAATCCAAGGAATAAGAGATTAAATTTATTGTTGTGCCTTTGGATGTCAGAATCGAAATGGACATCATTTTTTATAGAATACTGTTGTCAAATACGCCATTTGAAGCTAAACGCAGACGTTTAAACGGACAGACTAATGAATTAAACCTGCTATGATTACTTTTAAAACATAAATTTGATTTAAACAATTGGTCTACATAATATTCACATATGCAGTTCATAGGGAATATAGTATATTTGCCCTACAGTTACAGCATGAAATACTTTTTAAACCTATAACGTTTTACATTTAACGTTACCTATTTTGTCTCACAATTCTATTTTGAGACTTTTTTCTCTCAAATCCAACTTTATATTTTGGATTTTACAACTCGATTTAACTCAACAAAAGCGGTTTGTCCATTCTGTCACCTAACCCTGTAAGGACATTAGCAAATACACTCAATGCTAACAGTGTGCAAAACTAGCATATGCGCTAACCACTAGCTTCCAGCTCGGCTAAAGTGTTTTTAAGTTCCTTTAAGGCAAGTCATGTCACTCGGCGGCCATCTTTGAAACACCTCTCAGGAATGCAAGTGCAGCTCCTATCTCTTTGAATGGGAAAACATCAAATTCTCCAAAACTGTTTGCTAAGCTTACGATTAAATTTCATATTTGAAATCAGCAATGAAATATGACAACTGTATCATAAATGTTGTTTGTTTAGCTTGTAAAAAAGCGTATTTTTCATTCTAGACCAGCCAGTGCACAAGCACACGTCTATAGACACTGGGACTTCTAACGGCGGATGCAGTTACGCGCGGACTTTACAGATTAGCGATTGGCTCTTTTACCCAGAAGGTGGGGCTTTGTTCAATAAAGCAGCCATATTGAGTGTTGCATTTTTCCCCGTTCAAAACTATACAAGTGACACTTCTTGGGTCTTCCATAGTCCTTGATTTTTTTGACACGAACCTGTTCAATAAGACATTTTCTGTAAATACAGACACTCTGAACAAACACAGCACCAAATGTTTTGTGATTTCTATATCAGAGCCTGGTGAAAAACAGCCAACGGCGGCTCAGAAAGCTGGATTCACCCTCAGGACAAAAACACTGTGTGACAGGTGTCAGCAAACCTGAAGCCAACGAAAAACCTCAGCGACGGCCAACTAGCGCGTCAGTTTCCACCGCTAAAGCACAGCAGATGGAGGAGTCCTGACGTCTGGAACATCGAGCCGATTCAACAGATAACAAGACATCAAAACTCATCCAGTTCACCTCCTGAACCCTGCACATGTACCGCCACTGAATCAGACGTGGATGCTACTCTGGAGGAGCAAATAATCTCTCATCGAAACCTAATCACTTTCCCTCCACTTTATTAACTTTGCAGCTGACGCAAGTCTCTTCTTACCAGCTCAGCTGTGAAATTTACATATTGGCCAATAGAATATGTCTTTCTCGCTTTTTAACTTACTAAAAAGCTTTTTTTAGCTGTAGTGCAGCAAAATGAGCCCAAAAGTCATGCTTTTTTATGCAGGAAAATTTCATTATCGTTGCACAAGCCTCATAAACTGGTTAAATTAGGTTTTTAAAAATCACTGTTCTCACACAAAACTCTTACAAATAAACTAAATCAATAAAAACTGGGTAGGGAAAATAATAATCAATAATCCTGTTTGATCTCTTATAAAATACCACCTGTTGGTTTCCCACCAAACTTTTGGTTCAATTTCAAATGTCACATTATGAATTAATTCCAACCTGACTTTTATTATTTATTTTGTTAAACTTGAGTGTATAGGAACAAATGTGTTTTATAATTATATTTTTTTATTCATAATTTATGAGTTATAAATTATCAAATATTATTTAATAATAATACAATTAATAATCAAAATAGCTATACATAAAAAGTTTATACCATGAGTATAAATGTGTTTCTAAATACATACATACATATAATTTGATTTAAAAATGGTAATTTGATATACATTATATTTCATTTTTTATATTTATAATTTTATATTTTACATTTTAATATACATATAAATAAAATAACATTATGTATAATATATAATTCTAATACATAATTTAAATACACATTTATTTTTGCATAGTTATTTTTATTTAGTAAATTAGTCTATTTAGTCAGGTTAGCTATATATGAAATATAAAATATATAATTATATAAATATAATTTAATATAAAAATTAAATTAGATATATTAAAATATAATAAAATACATACATTGGATTAAAAATGCTGATATATATTATTTGATACTTATATATAATAATTGTGTATATTACTTTATTTCATAATTATATATAATCATTTTGTAAATTATATTTTTTATTTATTAAATAATTGTTTCTATAAACTCAATGTGATTTAAATGAGGTTGCTGCTCTTTTGAATAAAGTTACAGACATGCTGTATTCACCAAACTTGCAATGCAAATGATTGCTAAAGTTGTATAATTACTGAACTTCATCCACCAAGACATCTTGATTGAAGTAGAATGATCTGTGTTTTATATATATGTAGAGATGTTTCCCACACATGTAGTTGTGTTGGTGATTTGTGTTCAGCGTATGGTCTGGTGTGGTTTCTGTTATCAGCGAGACTCAGGTGTTCTTCAGCTCTGAGAGCAAATCTGATTATCAACCAGTTAAATCTGCTGCGTTTGTCTCGGTCGCTCTCTTAAAGTCTCAGCAGGAGTTTCCAGGAACAGAGACACGCTCGTTTGAGACGAGGAACAATCGATCAGTGAAAGCTCAGGCCACGTCTCACACCTCACACACTCCTGAAGGACGCTCTCACAGCAAACACTACACCACCAAACAATACTGACACAGAGCCTCCAGAAAGGGACGGAAACTGTCTGGCAGGATGTGTGATTAATGCAATTAATATACAATTTAGAACATAATACTTATAAGAAATTATTTTAATAATACATCAAAATAATTAAATTATAGCAATAATAGATGATTTTAATACAAATAAAAAACATTTGAATAATGTTTTAGCTTTGATGTAGCCAACATGTTATACAAGTAATACACAGAATATACATTTATTAATTTAGTGGATACTTTTTGTCCAAAGCAATTTTCAAATGAGAAACATACAATATAATGAGGATATATTAATTGATAAAGTTACTTGTTAGGTTGTATAATTAATATGATTATTGTGTAATTTAAATAATTGTTCAAATCTTTTATGATAATTAAAATATAATAATACTACTATTTCATGCAATGTAGCCATCATATTGTATAATTAATATACATAACATTTACATTTATTCATTTTGCAGATGATTTATCTAAAGCAACTTAGAAATGAGAAATACAAAATATCAAAAAAGAGGAATAATATACTTTTTATATAAATTTAATTTGTATTAGTAATAAATATAAATACATTAATAATACATTTCATAATTATTTTAATAAGTATAATTAAATGTAACAACAAAATAATAATAATAATAATTATTATTTTGCTGTGATGTAGGCATCATATTGTATAATATAAATATAAAATAATGTATTTAAATAATTAATTATAAATATAATAACTAATAAAAAAATTATAATAAGCATAACAAAATTATTATTAATAATAATATTTTAGCTTCAATGTAACTGTCATGCTGTATATATAGCCTAACCATTGTAATTTCTAACTAATTTAATAATAAGAGTTAACTATAAAATAAACAATTATTTTATGTGTTTGAAAAACAACTTTGATATCTCAGTGTTTCTCCCAGACTGAGGAGACTAAATGGAGACTTCGGCTCAAGTCTACATCATCTCAGATGTCTCTTCACAGGAAAAGCATGGCAGTGATCTCACACGTGTCTCAAACTGTGCTCAGATTCACAGAGTCTGACATCTCTTCAGAAATCAAGTGATCTGAGCTGCGGCGCACATTCAGCTTGACTCATTTGGGTCTCTGAAGTCATTCAGTCCATTAATCACCAGTTCAAACGCATTCATTCTGTTGGGTTTCCTCTTCAGAGATCAGTTATAACCGGTGCCCATTAGCAAAGCATTGCCACAGTCATGTGTTTAATATCATCCACCACTGAGCTGGACGATCCATCATTACAATAAAAGGCCTATTCTGTTAAGATTTCCCGCTCAAACGAGCGAGACGCTTCAGACTGATGAATAATTGACTGGTGTTATCACTCACGTGACATGACGCCGTTATGCTGAGCGCGGGAGAGAAATCAGAGGTATTTATCGCGGGGACGCACCGCAGCATCTTTACACAAGCACTGCAGTTTCTCATAGATATTTGCACAATTATTTTTGCCAGGCAAGCAGGAGCTATGCACTAACCACGCTGATTAGCATTTAAAAGAGCCCCATTTTTCATATCCGCCGGCTCCGGCCCCTTTTGACTGCGATTGAACTCGTGGACCCGACGCCGTTCAATTACGGCCATAAATAGCGGCTGGGACAAAAGGCAGAAATGAAACTGTCGCACGAGGAAAAGAGGAAGCTTTGAAACAACTGAAAGGCCTTTAATAACACGAGCCGAGGCGAATGAATCACGAGCTGACAGACTCGCGCTGAACTCCACCGTTTGCCGTTCGACTCGACAAAGACGCGGGAGAATCACCGGGAACACGAGGAAAGGTCAAAGCCGCTCGTCAGCAGATTATCCCAGCGTCAACCGAACGTCACCAGAGCTTCTGCTAAACACAAATGTGTTCATGAGCTGGAAAACTATCACACAAGAAACTCATGAAGGATCTGTTAGCATTACCCTGAACGCCACAGACGCTAACAGAGTTAGCCTAAGCTACAGCCAAGCTAGTGTTTCCAAAAATCTTACGTTTTATTTAAATTTGGGAAAATAAATGTTTTTTAATTAATACTGATTTAAGTATAAATAATAATTAAATAAGCGTAATAATTACATTAAATAACTTCAAATGGAACAGTTAAGTAACTACATTATTTAAAATTAAATACAACAATAAATAACAAATATAATAAAACATGAATGCTTTTAATATTAAGTATAATGATTAAATAAGTAATACAATTAATGAACGAATAAGGAATTTAGCTACAGTATAGCTGTCAGGTTGTAAAATTAATAAAATGTTTGTAAAATGTATTTTAATAATTATTCATGAGAATTTACATTAATAAAATATAAAAATAAATAAATAGGCATTTACTATATTATTGAAGTATTTTAGCATGAAGATAATTAAATACAATAAATAATCATAAAAATAAATAAATAACGATTTTAATAAAAGTACATACAATACAAATAAACAATTAAATTAAGAAAAATAAAAAAAAATAAAAAATGTAACTACACTGAACAAAATAATAAACGCAACACTTTTGTTTTTGCCCCCATTTTTCATGAGCTGAACTCAAATATTGAAGACTTTTTCTATGAACACAAAAGGCCTATTTCTCTCAAATATTGTTCACAAATCTGTCTAAATCTGTGTTAGTGAATGAGATAATCATCCACCTCACAGGTGTGGCATATCAAGATGCTGATTAGACAGCATGATTATTGCACAGGTGTGCCTTAGGCTGGCCACAATAAAAGGACAATCTAAAATGTGCAGTTTTACTGTATTGGGGGGGTCCGAAACCAGTCAGTATCTGGTGTGACCACCATTTGCCTCACATTTGCCTCTCTGGGGACATGGTTGAGCGATTATTTAAAAATGAATTTGTGATATTTGGTTTCCCATTATATTGCAGTATTTATTTATTTTTAGTAATACTATTATATTATTTATACATTATTAGATTTTCTTTTTTCTATTACTGTATATTCCCATTTATGTATTAATGTCAGAAACTGCTGTCAGCACTTGAGGAACTAAGAGTTTATCACCACCGCATACTAAATGTTCAACTTTAACATCTACACACTGAAGACTTTCATTCTTCTTTTGATACTAAACATAACAGATGATGTCGTATCAGCATGAGAAACAACGATCAAGGTGAATATTTCTCAAGCTTTGGGATTGAATATTTCCAGTAAGATACTGTAAACGTCTGATCAAAGCGAAGGAGAAGCCAACGAGACTCACGTTTATTCAGGAGGAAACCCACACTCGAGCGAGATGGATGGTCATGTGACCTTTAGCACCGCCGTAAGCTTTCCCAGCCATGACGATCGACGAGAAACCACAATCCTGGAAGAATACAGTAAATACAGAAGAAAATTAAGCTAACTGACAGAAAAAACCGAACCGAACCGTAACCGAAATTATGACCCTACAATCAACAACAACTGATCAAACACAATGTTTTAATGGAAAATGTAGCACAAAAGCTAATCAGACCTCATTAGAGTCAATCTGAATCTAGTCGCTTTATACACATCATTAGGTTATTTCTTATATATTTCAGTTTTGTTGTTGTTTGAGTGTGAGGAAACACAAAAACCACATGCTAGCGCTCGTTTGAGTGACTGTAAACGAATGGAAATCCAATGTGCCAATCAATCCTGTGCACTTTCATTATGCAAACTATAATGAAGAGAAATCAATATCAATCCATACATCAAAGCAGACAGGAGCGGTGACCTTTGACCTCCGGTGGCCTGATTTCCCATGAGCCTCTGGAATCTGATCATGTCACGCTTTGATTTGGGTTTCAGTGTTTCTTGAGGCATAATTGGGTACAAATTAACAGAACAAACATGTTGCAATTAGGTTACATCACAACACTATATCTATATATATATATATCATTTTAGAGATACAAATTTTACAGTACAACAGTGCACAATTTCTGTTCTGGCTCAGTGTGCTAGATAAAATCAAATAAAAATAAATTAAAAATACAATAAAATCAAGTAACATCAAACAAATTAAATAAAGTACACCCAAAATAAAACTAAAATAAAATATAAAACTAAACATTAAAACAACATAAAAAAAATATATCACATAAATCCAAAATAACACATAAATAAATAAACAATAAAATATAACAAAAAGTAATACCAACCTACAAATAAACTAAACAAAAAATCTATAAATTCTAAAACAAAGTAAAACCAAAATGAAACAAATTTACATAAATAAAATAAAACAAATTTAAATGTTCATTTAATGTAAGTATTAAGGCAAAAGTGACAGCACAGTCTCATTCTTTTGTTGTTGTACAGAATAAATAAATGTTCTTGCTTTAGCTACTTTGAGAAATGATGTGTAGTAGTTTTTGTCCATTTTCTGTTTCTAAAGCTATTGTAGTGAGACGATAATGGATAAACTATATATAATGTGCATAATGAAGGTAATATTTAAAATAATATAGTTTTATTTAATGTACATAATCAAATGAATATGTTAAATAAACTATTATTAGTAATATTTTTTTAATTATAATTCTCATTACATAATTTATAATTGACAAAATAAATTAAATTAAAAAAATTCACAATTACTTTTATATAATGTACATAAAAAAATATTATTGTTACATAATGTGCATAATCTATCAACCAATCTATCTTAATGTACATAAAATAATTAAAAAAAATATATTTAAAATAAAGAATTAAACAATCATGAACAACACTGAACAAACTGCTCTCCATATTTAAGTCACGACCCACTGCAACTTTATAATAATATTCAATACTCACTAATACTATTCAATACTCAACAGCTTAATACACTATATAATATGTAATAGCTTTGATTGGAGAGGAAATGACAACACAGATTATGTTTGTTTTATACATACATTTGTCATTGCTGTTCTGAATATACGGTAAGGATTTGTTGTGGCTTGAGGGGAAATAAAATGCATCTTTATAATCTTTATAACACAACGAGACGTAAACTCTGATGACGTCTGTCTGTGTTTTGGCTCCGAACGATATAGTTTTGACCCGGTGCGACGTCTCTTCTGGAAACACGGGGAGCGTTAGTAACATGGAGAGACAGAGGAGTGTGATGGAGCTGATGAAGAGTATCTCCCACGTCTGACAGACGCAGCGCTCGGTGAGTCAGACCGGCTCGATCCAGACTGAACCACGTCAGCCGGTCCGGGTCAGGCTCAGACGTGTGAGTGATTACACAAATAATCATGTGTTCAGCTTAGGCATGAAAAATCACTCTTAAATGCATCTCGCTTTATTAATCTAATGGAAAACATTACCTTATAATCTTAACAATATATTAACAACTTGAATGTATCATTTAAATACTCATGTGTGTTATATATATATATATATATGTGTATATATGTGTGTGTATATATATGTGTGTGTATATATATGTGTGTGTGTGATATATGTATGTGTGTGTATATATATATATATATATATACATACACACACACATATACACACACATACATATATACACATATATATATATATACATATTTTACTTTAATTGTCAAGTTATAGCCATAAAAACAAATCAAAATGGACAAAAACATTAAACAAAAATACTAAACCTAAAATCAATGAAAAAAAATAAAAAAAATCTAAATTGTTAATAAGTACTACATTAACTATATTAAAATAATACCGATCATTTCTAAAATAAAATTTTACTGTCAAAGCAAAACAAGGTATGATTAAAATTCTAATTGACTCAATATTAGTTTTTTTTTATATTTTAATCATAATCAGGAACAAAAAATATTACATCTTTTAAGTTAGCTGAAATAAACATCAACTAACTTCAGATTTAAACAAAAAAAATCTAAAATTATATTATTTTATATCAATTACATACAAAATAACAGATTATACAAAAAATATGAATTTTTTAATAAAGAAAAACAAGATTTTTCAAAGAAAAGCTATTAATTATTGTATTGTTTTAGTTGCCTCGTTTTTTTAAGTATTAATTTACCAGTATTCTTGCAACATTTCACATTTTTCGTACAGTTTAAGTTTAAGTATTGAAATTAAGAAAACTAAAAATAATGTTTCATTATAATAAAGCAAAATGTTAAAAAGGGTGTTATTGTAGTTTAGTTGCCCTATTTTTTCAACTTTCTTGTGTTTTAAAGCTGACTGCGTCTCTTTTTGTGCAATCGCTGAGCTGAAATCTCTTCTTTCACGTTTTCAGAGGAACGTATTTCCCTGTAAGAGCTCCTGTGAAAGCATATATGCATTTCAAACACACAGCTATAGGCGACACGACACAAGAGAGGGAATACAATGAGAACCGGTGCTTGTGACTCGCGGCGCTCGGCATCAAAGCATTCCTCTACGATCCCGCAGGTCAGGAAATCCATGGAGAAACTCCATTAGGAATTAAACATTCATATTCTGACTAGCATTAGCGCGTCCTGAAGTGTTCACGGTTTGTACTTTAAAGTTATGTCATTGTGTGGTCTCCGTTACAAGGTTTTCAAACTAGCGCTAGCACCAAAACCAGCTAAAATATTGTTTTATTTAGCAATTTTATACCATTATAAGCCTTTGTTCGGCCTCTGTGACAATAAACTAAGCGGCTAACGTTAGTCAAATGAAACTAAAGCTAAATAAAATGAACGCTTGTCAGAAGCCATTGTTATGTGATTAGCGCATATGCTACGACACCTTGAGCTTTGGTGTTAATGTGATTTCTAAGGTTTCAAAAGTTATGGAAAACCTGGAAAATTCAGGTAAGTTAAAATTGTGTTTATTAGCTTAAACGTGCGCAAATCTAGCTGCAACAACTGCAAATGGCGCTGCTAATGTCATTTTCAGTGCTTTATCGAGCTAAAACACAATTACATGCTTTTGTAATTAATGTTTCCTTCTCATGTGATCTATTTTAAATTACTGTACAGACTCAGAACACAAGAATACACAAAACATGCACATTACCATCCAAATATAAAAAACAATATTTGTATAATTATTAATTAATTAATTAAATTATTTGTGGGAGTAGATTACATACAAAGTCAATGCAAAGACACAAATAGATGCAAACTTGTTATTGCCAATGCGCGATATTTGCCTCAATCACATCTTCTGCGCAAATTTTTGCGCAAGCCAATCGGCGAAGAGCTTATATTGAAATGCAGTGTAGGGAGTAACGCATTACAAGTAACGCGAGTTACGTAATAATATTACTTTTTTTCAAGTAACTAGTAAAGTAACACATTACTTTTTAATTTACTGGAAAATATCTGAGTTATTTTTCCCCATTTATTGATGACAGTGCGCTGTGTGAACATGATCTTACTGTAGATCTAATCTAGACTAAATATGAATGTGTATTAATTCATCCCACTCGCAAAAAACAGATTCAGTATTCATCAGAATGAATTAAAACAGTGAAATGCAAACTCAGAATATGATGCAAACCTGCAATAATTAAATATGTTAAACAACACAAATATATCTAATCTCATTTTATCAACCGATGTGTTTGCTGCTGACCTTTGATGATCCAGTTACACCATATTAATAAGCAAAAATTACTTTAGATAAACTAACAATTGTGCTTCGTTTTTTTTTTATTGCTGAAGAGTGTTGAATCTTCTTCTTCTGTGTTCTTCTGTACAGACGTGATTTACTCGTCCTTCAGCCTGAGGTTTATTCATTACACTTTTTGGTGTGAAAGGCTTTTACATTTGCTATAAATATAAACTTCTTGTATTAAAAACAAACAATCAAGCCCTGCTCATATTTAAAAAAGTAACGTGAAAGTAACGCATAAGTAACGTAACGCATTACTTTCCATAAAAAGTAAACTAAGTAACATAATTAGTTACTTTTTTAGGTAGTAACGCAATATTGTAATGCATTACTTTTAAAAGTAACTTTCCCCAACACTGGTTATATGTCCAGTTTGAAGCGTCTGGTTGCATCAGAATTATGTTTTTATTGTTCTTGTTTTTATTTGCACAAATGACGAATGACAAATCTAGAGTGAGGAATGTGGTGCAAATATTTGCTTCGCTTTTGGTGTGAACACACCATAAAAATAATAATAATAATAAAAATAAATAACTATTTTATTAATTTTATTTTATTAATTATATTAAACATAACAACATACATTTAATCATGACTTAAATATAAATATTTCAATATTTTATATTGTTATTTATAACAACAAAATTACAGTTACAACAAGTTATGTATTACTCTTATTTAAAATAATATTTATTTTATCAAGTGCATTATATAATTATTTTAAACTACATAATTTTCAATATTAATACTACCACCATTGCTAATTTATTTTATAAATTAAATTATATAAATTGTATTAAATAAATTAAATAATAAAAATAAACAATTCATTTATATATTATTTAATAACATTTTATTATAACATTGTTTATTAATTATATTAATACATTATTTTAAAATAATAAACAACAGTAGTAAAACAATTACATTACTAATAATCATAAAACAATTTTACTATTATGAGTTTTACTAATAATGTTGATTGTTTTCCAGTTAAATAATACAAATTATATAAATAAATAAATAAATGCTTGTACATTTTATCATGTACTATTAATAATAATAAAAATAATGGTCATACAATTTAATTAATTATGTCAATCAGTAAAAAAACTAATTATTTTTTAAATTATTTGGTTAATAAAAAGGATAGAGAAGAAAATAACACGTGGCAGGAGTGCTATCGCCCACCAAGCGTTATCTGACCAAATCTGTTTGTTAGCTTAAAATGAAATCTGTTACTGTCGCTTTGAAAGCTTTATCAAACTAAACAGCCGACTACATGTATTTTTACATGTTTTACTTCTCACATGATATATTTAAGCCCAGGTGCTGAAGAAGAGAAACACAATAAGCAGCGTGACATGAAGGCGGTGGGCGTGACGGTCTGGAGAGTCCCTCAGAGCATTAGCGGCTAATACTAGCACCGCGAGGAGACGGAGGGTATAAATTTAGACCGTCTCCTGTGTGTCAGTGTGAAATTGAGCCACCGGGTGGGTGTTGATATTCACACCCGTCGCTTTCATTTCCATCTAGCCGAGGCGTCTACTTCTGTTCCGTCATTACGACACAAAACTAGCGGCCTAGCGGTTTGATTCGCCTCGCTTTTATCCATCAACACAGAGAGTCTGAAGAGAGAAGAGAGTCTGCAGGTGCCAGATCATTCCTGGCTAATTAGGAAAGGGTTTGCTCATTCTGTGGACGCTAGCTAGTGATAATGGCTAGCAGCGGTGGATATCGTGTCATTTAGCTGAGCTGATGATGATGCAGCATTTCCTACTTTAAACTGATCAGCACCACAATAATTCTTATTTTTAACAAGAATTTTTTAAAAAAATTTCTTATTTTTTTTAATTCATTTTCTTAACCTGCTATCTCATGCTACGTCAACAAGCATTGATTATTCTGCTACAGACACGGCAGCAGCTCCCTCTCGAAGGTAAGTGAGTTGACTCCGCTGAGAAAACGTTTAATTCACCCTCTTGAGTTTGACAAGCGATCTAATCTCTGCAATGACGGCCCAACGACTCGTACAACATGTCCACAATAGCGAGACATTCAGCGCAGGGATTAGAGGGCGTTCTGTCGTCGTACGGTCAATGAAGGGCCTCCGCCGCGCCGCTGCTGATAGCCTTCGACCCCCCGATAGATTAACACCTGCACAGTTATTATTCCATTATACTGTCAATGAAATAGGTGCGGATCGTCGCGGCCTAATCACAGTGCGCTGGATGACGTGTGCGCTTTCATTTCCGCAGTGATCACAGATATCAGCCAAAGCTGCTGGATGTTAAACGACTGGAGCCGTTCACAAAGAGCACGAGGTCACGGCGGGAACACGAATATGAAATGAACTCTCGCTGAATTCGATTCAAGCTTAACTCTTCAGGTAGTGATTTAACCGCATTGGCGCTAGAATCTTAATTATAGTCATTTACACAATCACACTACATTCATGCTGTAAGAGATACACTGAATCTGACATTTTCAATTCCAGATTATTATACACATCTTGACATTTTTGTGCATATTTTTTAACATGACAATTGTGCATTTTTACTTCAAATAAATGATTTACAATTATTACAAACATTTTAAATATATTTTGTAAATGTAAAATATTAAATACAAAAAGGAAAATATATGTTTGTGCAATTTCACTTAATCTTTAATCATTATTTAAAATGACTAAAAATGTAAAATGTATTTGTCATTTTAAACTATATGAAGTCAAATTATGCAAAAACGTTAACATTTATTAATGGTGTTAACAATCTGCTGAATACATTTACATATTTGCATATTTTCACTTCAGTTAAATAATTTATAATGACAAAAAAGTCAAATAGTTTTGCTTTTATGCACATTTTCTGATTTTTTATCATTTAAAATTACTAAAATAATCATTTACAATTACTAAAATATTTTAACAAATATATATAATTAAAAATTATATTTTGCATTGTATTAATTCAGTTATATATGATGTAATATTTTTAATACATGTAAAATATTTCCAAATTTTTGCAGAATTTCACTGCAGATAAATATGGTTTAAAATGATTTGTTTTAAATGTGACTTGTTTTCATGTTTTGCATACATGCATTTCAAAGAAATTATTTTTAATTATAAAAAAGCAATCTTTTTTTTCTTTTAAAATAATTAAATCAATTATGAAAATGTTTAGTTACATATATATTTTTAAATATATATTTTAGTTAAATATACATTTCATATATTTATTAAAATGTATTAAATAAATAGTTTAATGTTTTAAGTTAAATATATTTTCTTCTTTGGTTAATTTGACCAGGGGGTTTTTTTTACCAGCTTTTTTTTCAGAAGTGATGTTTACCTTTATTTTTATGTTCTTCTCACATCATGTCTTATTTAGTTTTTTTTTAGTGAAGTTTAGTATAGTTTAGTATTTAGCATTCTGTCCCCTAAAACAAGTCCATGTGTTTCACATATTAAGTTAATCATTATTAATATGCTAATGAGGTACACAAAAAAGCACCTGACATTTGGCCACATAACTGTGGTTTACAGTGCTACATAATATATATGATCTATGCATCAATTTCCCATAATCCTCTCTGTTGCTGTGACGACCTTGCATCGTGACCCTCAACGATGCCCTTTAATTAGCTGATGACACCAATAGAGCGTTAGCTTCTGCTTTACCCAATTAGCTGTAATTGTTTGGGCATTAGCGAGCGTCTTCCTGCCCGCTGCCCTTTCGGCCAGATGAAGTTACCCAATGTCAAATGCCAGAGCGACGACATATTGGCTTTCTCTCCCAATTTCCCAGCTCCTGATGTCTGTATCCCAGCTTCACACACGCATTAAAGGTCTTATCAATCATAATGTGTCACGAGCTGAAGTCATAAACGCTTTACTTTGCTAAACAGTTTCCTGAAAGTGTCATACAAAAGCTTGCACGTCTATATTTCTTTGCATTCTTGGGAAGCGCCAGGCTCCTGCAACTAACGTTTGAATGAGTTTAATCACATCTGTGGCGGGTAAACAGCCTCGACACGTGTGAACTATACATGGATACATCACTGTAATGACTTCACTGTCACTGCCGACGGCTCCGGCTTATTATTCGACTTATTATGCAGCTACGACGCTGAGAAATTAACTTCCATATCAGTCAGACGTGATTTTATAGATGGATTTCATGGGAATCTCATGATGAAGAGACAGACGTTTTCTATAGACTAAAAACAAAAGCTTTGAAATTAGTGGGAATCCCACAAAAACCTGTCAAAAAATATTTACAAAACAAATATATCATATATTTAAATTTTTATTACAAAAATAGTTTTATATGATGCAAATAACTATTTTTTACATTTTTGACTACTATGGATAATGGATAAAAAGTCCTTGAATTACACTATAAAACAATATTATAATATATATATATTATTTTTTTTACACATATTGGGGTGAAATATGAAGAATTAAAATTACATTTGAAACTTTCTTATTATATGAAAATGATAAAAAACAAACTATACTGTATATACAGAATATACAAAAATACATATATATGGATTGTGGGTTAAAATATGACTGGCATGTCTCTATTTATGCAGTCCTTAAATAAAAGTGTAAATGTACTCATGCATTCAGGCGGGGTTTATTTTCTTTACAAACTAACCATTTGTTGAGCAGTATAAAATACTGTAGAAGTCAACAGGTACCGTCAGCTGTTTGATTACCCATATTCTTCTGTGTGTTCAACAGAAAAAAGAAACTCATGCAGGTTTGATAAACCAGGAGGGTGAGTAACTGACAAAAATTATTATTTTGGGGTGAACTGTGCCTTTAAATGTATTTTTTATGACCACCATACAACATTTATGGAAAATTCTGATTAGGTTGTTTGTAAAAATTGTTTCAAATAAAATTGTAGCAATCAGACATTGCTTCATGGAAACATTTTTGTGCTTGAACATTCTTCAAACATCTGCTTTTTCCCAAATGTCTATTTACAGCTTGTGGATTCTGGTGGATTTGATCTGGAGCCGGTGGAGAATTATGGGTCTCTAACAAGCTTGTAATTTCACCTGACGCATGGCCAGCAAATCATGAATCCCTCCCATAATACTGAGCCTTCAGTCTCGGTTCAGAGCTCAAACATTGACTTAACAGCCAGCACAAAAGCATTCTGGGGCCGATACAATGGGCCATGAATTACAGCGGCAGCGTCTCTCTCGCCCCTCGCCGCGTCTCAGGCCTGCCGGCGGGGACTCGTGCCGCTGACATCGATTCTCTGCTCATCAGAGGAGAAAGAGAAGAGCTCCTGATGCTATGGATTATTTCCCGGTGTCCACATCGACGGACTGAAAACTGAACGCGGGACACACAGAAGCACAGGTCACTGGACGCATCGATTCTGGAAGCAGATACAGTAGGATTGATATCTGAGGTGCTTTCCCGAGTATGATGTGAAGAAAAAACAGACAAATCATCTGAAACCTTCGTTTTCAACTTCACGATGGTGCTTTGCTCACAATATGGAGTAGTTTCTGTGAAAATGAAAGCACAAAAATTATGTTTAATATTATATTGCATATCAATGCATTCTGAAAGCAATAATAATATTAACAAAACTTATTTTTTTAAGGAATAATTTGATGATATATTTGTATTAATACAATTCAGAAAAATCAAAACAGACAACTGAATTTCTGAAAAACTAAAATTTCATAGGGCCCTATAATTGAAACCAAAATAAATCCCTTGGCTAATCTTCACGAAGGCAGTTTCTTCGAACTCATCTCTTCAAGTCCCTGTTGTACCTTCCCAGAGTTCATCTGTTTTCCGTGGACTCGATGGAAAGACCATTACTCATGTTCTGAACCGCTTTCACCAGCGTTTAGCAGAAAAATCTCTTTGTATCGCAGCCAATTTGAATAATTCAGCCGAGCGCGACGTATATTTTCCCTCTTGTTTTAACGCTAATCTGAGCTAATGGACTGAAGACCTTCACTGTCTGATCTGGATGAGCTCCGCTGATTCATCCAGGCTTCGTTTGATGAATCGCTGCAGTTTCCATCTCTGACTTCAGGAAACCTCACTTCACCTGGCTAATGCTAACGCTTAAGACGACTCAAACGATCTTTTGTGTGGCCTGGACACGGAAATGAGTTTATCCAGGGTTCACACAGTTATGAAACACTTATATTATACGTTATATTGAATCTGCAGTTTCTTTAGTTTTAGTGCTCAATCCTAAAATATTGAATTGGATTAGCGAGTGAATCTTTTTTTGAATGAATGACTTGAATTGGTTCTCTAATCGGTCTGAAATATTCATTAGCGAAACGTTATTCAGTGATCACAAATGACTTATGAAACTTTTAGAAATTGATTCTGAGAAAGATTCATGAATCAGTTCAAACTGTCGGTTCAAATGAATCGGTTTGAGCTTCTGATAAACGATTCTTTTGTTTCAATTCTTCAGGATCGGATCAGTGAGTAAGTGAAAAATCACAAATGACTGGAAAGGTCACAAAGTTATCGGCCCGTCGTATCTTTAGATTAATTTCCACGAATCAGTTCAAACTCTCGGTCAATAAAACAATTCAATAGTCTGATCGGCGATTCATTTGAATCATGATGTCATTTTCATTACAATATTCAATCAGCCAAATCTTTTGAGTCAGCTCTTTTGAATCGGTCTGAATGATTCTTTAGCAAATTGAATTTAAAAGACCTTAAAAATGTATTTATGTAAACACAAATGACTAAAAAGGTCTTGGAAACTTAATGGTCTATCGCAACTTCAGTAACAGATTCTCAGTACGTTTGATTCATTTCCATTAATCAGTTCATTAATCAGTGTCTGATTAACGATTCTTCTGTATCATGACTTTTTTCATAAAATATCCAATCGGATTAGTGAAAATGTAGAACCACAATGTTTGGAAAGGTCACAGAAATGCATAATTCTGTCATAATTTCAGCAGTGAATTCTTAGTTTCCATGAATTAATTCCATTCATTTCCATGAATCAGTTTCAACTATCCACTTGGATGAATCTATTAAATTGCTATTCAGTAAAATTTCAGCAATAGATTCTTATTAAGTTCAAACGGTCTCTTTCAATAATTCTATTATCAATTCTGAAAGCTTTCAATCTGATTATTTTAAATTACAGTAATCACTAGAATTGGTTACAAAATTGGTCGAATGGTTCATTGGCAAATTGATCTGAATTTTAATTTTCTTTTATGCTTATTCGGTAAAAATCACAAATAACTGGAAAGGTGACTGAATTTTTTTTAATTCAGTTAAATTCTTTCCATTCCAATGAATCAATTCAAAATAAATGTTATAGTGCTCGCGTTCAATTCTAAATTTAATCAGAATTGTGTCTTTTGAATTAATTCTATGATGATTTGTATCAGCTCAAATCAGTCAAATTGATTTGTTAAACTAAATATAAATGAGAAAAAAAATGATATTTTGATTATCAAAAATATATATTTTTTTCAATTCTTTTGGGCCTTATGTAATTTTAGTGATAGATTCTTAGTAAGTTTGGTTCATCTCCATAAATCATTTCAAACTGTTTAATAAATTCATTCTGATTAATGATTTGTTTGTACCATGACAATTTTTCATCAAATATTCTACTGATTTATGAGCGAAACCTTTTGAAGCAATTAATCAGTTCCCAAATTGCTTTGAAAATGATTCAAACTGAACTGAATTTTAACGATTTATACAAATCTTTGTTCAGTGAAATCACAAATAAATGGAAAGAAAATGGAAATTTTATGGAAAGTTGATGCACTTCCACTACTGAAGTGATTCATGTGCATAATCAATTCTCTGCGATCGTTTATAATATATATTTTTAATACATTTTAAAATCTTTGTTCATGACTGCGTGTTGTTATACAAGTGTAGCCTACATAAATGACTCTTTTGTTCATTCTGTGTAAAACATGTCTAGATACGGTCTAAATGTGAATAATGTCCTGATGTGAGCGCTTTCATTACAGCACTTATTGAAATGCTCTTCTCTCTGCTTCCGCTCCTAATCTGTCCGTCTGCATTTCTTTCCTCGTTTAACATTACAATGGCTTTGAGAGAGAAACCGTCATCGTTCTCTCTCTCGGTTCGACTGATCCTGATAAACTGACAGGCACATCCCCGTTAAACCCCAGCGTCCCCCACGGCCTCCGATCGATAGCAGACCAGCACCCAGTCTGTTTTTAGCCCGATGGCAGATGAACTCAGGTTTGACCCTCAAGGTCTCCAGACATCGAGCTCGCGGCTAATGACGCTATCGGATAGCACGCACTTCCTGTCCCGCCACACACACATTATTTGTGGGCACTCTGTGGTCATCCTGCTGACCTTGGAGCAGACGGGAGTCAAGCGAGAGAAACGAACGTGACCCGTCTGACACCTGATTGACCGCAGTCACTTTTCGTGGATACTGGACAGGGTTGCCAGGTCAAAATCCGCCCAATTGCTACTCAATACTAGGCCAAATCGCGTTTTGAGGCGGGCCCCCAGTAAAAATTGCATTCTGTGGAGGTAAAACACGTTTTTTTGGCAGGGTTCCCCTGGTAAAGTTTGCATTCCAGGGGCTAAATTTCACGTTATCGGGTTCGTTTCAACACGTAGACATGAAAACAACCCGTGGCAACAGTGTTAAAGTATCCGCGAGAAAACAGCAGACTTGGCAACACTGATACTGGAGCTTCACGATGGATCTGAACAGCTTTGTGAGATTAATGATAGCGATGCAGCTCATATATTTACATTTATGCATTTAGCAGACGCTTTTATCCAAAGCGACTTACAGTGCATTCAGGCTATACATTGTTTTGTCAGTATTTGTGTTTCCTGGGAATTGAACCCACAACCTTTGCGTTGCTAATGCAATGCTCTACCACTGAGCCACAGGAACATACACCTGATTGACCGCTGTCTCTGCTTTCGCTATATATCGGGGGGGTAAATAATTTAAAATAAATATGTATAAAATAATAGTTATTTTAAACAAATAATAAAAATATTATTAAATTAAAAAATATATTATTTAAATAATTTGTATTAATATGAATAAAATGACCATTTAAATAGTACAATGATTATATAATATATCGCATAAGACTATAATAAATGATTATAAATTAAGGTAACACTTTACTGTGATAGTCCACTTTAGACATTATACTAACAGTAAGTCACTTTGCACCTATATGTCTAATAGCAGTTATTAGAAGTATTAATAGACTTTGATTCATATCTGCTGACACTTTATTCCACAACATACTGACTATGATAAACTTTTCAAGCATGTCAACTTATTCCACTAACCCTAAACCTACCCTACTGAGAGTTAGTAGACATGAAAATGAAAATTAATGAGAATTAGTTGACATGTAGTTACTCATCGTTAGGAGAATGTCTAAAGTGGACTATCAAAATAAAGTGTAACCCTTATGATTTAGACGTCATAGATATTTAGATTTGATAAACTACACATAATCATTTAAAATCACAGGAAAAAGGAAAAGTGACGGGAATTTAAAGGAAAGTTCAATTCTTTGTGAGTTTAATTCATTTCCATTCATTTCCAACTGTCCATTTCAATGAATTGATTCAAAATGAAAGTCAATCTTTTGTATTATCACTTTAAAAAAGTTTGTTTTTATATATTTTAATACAGTATTTTATTATATGCAGGTAAATAGTTCTGTTCATGACTACAAAAATGTAAATTATATTATCATAAAAAGTATTATATAATAATATAAGGTTATGTAAGATTATATTATAAATAATTTAGATTTCATTCATATTTCGATTTAAAAAAACTACGCCAAATAAGCATTTAAATTATTTTGATTAAAATTAATAGTTATGAATTTGTGGAAAAATACACTCACATATAATTTGTAAAGAAAACTTAAAACATTAAAACTTTCTCCTTTTTTCATCTTATCTATTATTCAGACAATTTACATAAATTATATTTAAATTATTACATAAATTATATATAATTTCATATTCATACAATATATTATTCATATTTTAAATACATTTTAATTTGTAAAATACACATACATTATTTCATATTTTTATTTATACATTATTATTGATACATAATTTTTATTACATTTACAAAAAGTTTAGAATATTAAAAGTAATTTTGGTCAGATGTAGTAGAGAAAACTTGGGAACTTTTTCAAAATATAATATACAGTTACACACATACATAAATAACTTATTATAATAAGCTTAATTATAATACTAAGGCCTAATTACTTAATAAATAATAAATACATATATTTAATACTGATAAATAAATATACAGTTCATAGAACAATAAATATATAGCTTTTTTAAATATATAATTTCATATAAATTCATTAAAAAAAATGTAGACAAAATAGTCCAAAATATCAAAAGTGAATAATTCCAGATTAAGCTGACGTAACCGTTAGTCCAAATCTCTCTTCACACACACTCATTCTCTCACATCCACCGTCAGCTCGTACCACGCTGCGCTTTTTAAAATCATAAGACATAAATAAGACATTGGGTTGGAGCGCAGGATAATTGTATATTGATTGTAAATAATAGAGCGGCCCCTGCACGTACATCACAATAAAGAGCCCACTGCAGCAATTTCACAGACGCGGGGGCCCGAGGCCTTTGGCCGTGAAGGAAACATCGCTGCAGTCCTTTCACACAAAACTATTGTGCTGTCCCAGCATGCCTTTCTGCAAAGAGAAGCAGTTATTACACCGCGTCCCCTCATCAAAAGAGCCGAAGCGTCTTCATGCGACCCGCGACAGAGTCTGCACTTCAATAAAAGTGAACGCATCCCTCCTGCCAAAAGCTGTGTTATGAATAATTATCTGACGTCGACGGATGGAAACGTGGCGTCTGAGAGGCATTGAATGGCAGCTCGGAGAGACGAGGAAAGAGCATCAGAAATCTTCAAGATGCTGTCTCCATCTGTGCAATTTCACAAGAAAATGCGTCACTTTTTTGGCATCAAAATTCATGTTGACCTTCTTTTTTTAAGACTGAAAGACATCCTCCCATGTTCAGAAGCCTTCAGTCAAATATTAAGGAGCTTTCTGTGAAGAACGCCCATGATGTGTTTCTCACAGTATGTCTACGGCAGGTAAAGTCTGCTTTACATCTCTCTGACTGACATCAGCTCACACTGAACTCCCTTTTCACGCATGTGTCTCTGACAGCCCTACATACTCGTGGATGCCTCAGTTCCTCGCATTTCTTTGTTCTCTGCGATGTAGAGGATCTTCAGTCACGTCGCACAACCCCTAGAGCCCTGGAGAAAGTCTGAGAGCGAGGAACAAACACAGAACAGAAAATGCATGTGTTGCATTAAACATGCGTCGAACTGCGTTAAAGGCGTCAGTACGTAAACAGAGGAGGTGTTGAGTGTAAGACCAACAGCTGAAAAACGTGTTAATAAATGTGTGTTTGTTCCGGCACTAAACCAAAGTGTCCTGATTGATGTATGAAGGGACGTTTGCTATCATCGTGCATGGGGATCTTCTCTTCGCATGGTTGATAAGAAAACTCTTGTTTGTGGTTATAGTCAAGTCAACTT